>LGRX02014611.1:0-19030 GCA_001247695.2 Cymbomonas tetramitiformis | reverse complement strand
GCGAGGTTGGTTGTGGAAAGTTGTGACCCGTGAGATCGTGTGCGGAATTCTGTAAGCCGCGAGGTTGTGTGCCGGAAGTTGTGGGAGCGCCAGAAGCCCTTGCTGAGTCTGGTGCCACCTTTTGCTGTGCGCCGATTCCTTGTTGCCCGACTTGCCAGGCGGGTTGCACATGGCCGCGTGCCCTGCCAAATTGCAGCGGAGTTACAATAGCGCAGGCGTTGCGGCTTGAACTCGAGGCTGACTGCGGCCAGAACTGTACAGGTGGAGCTGCCCGAATTCATGAGCAGAAGTGTCATGGGGAGGCTGGACGACTGGCTCAACGACTCGGACTTCCGCGGGGTTTGCCGCATCCGGTCGGAGCTCATCCGCAGGTAACCATGGACTCTCCCCTGGGGCTTGAGCTCCACCCGAGAAGGATGCACACACTCCCGTTTGGCAGGCTAGAATTGGTGGCTGCGTGACGTGCACAGGCCAACCAGCACCATGGTGTTGTCATCGGCACACGCCCGGAAGGCGTGAATGTTTGCGTGCGCAAATTCCCTCCCAACTTACCAGAGTATCCCGCGATGTGCACTTTTGGCTCTGGCATGACCTTGCGTATCTTGCTCTTGCAGCAACGTCGAGGAGCGCAAGCAGCCACACGATCATCACGATGCTGGAGGGATCGAGGGCCGAGGCGGTGCACATGGGCATGCCAAGGGAAGGGGTGACAGCTCCATCAGCACTGGCGACGACCACGCAGATGCCGCGGCGCGCAACAGCTTCGCGGCGACGACCAAGCGCAGTGGCAGTAGAAACAAGATGGATGATGACAGCCGGTGCCATAAACGCTCGCGCCCTGATGCGCACAACTCTTCGAGAACACAGAGCGCGAAACATGAACGAGCCTGCGCAACCGCACCCCACGAGCATCCACAAGGACTGAATGTAAGCCGTAGTCGTGAGCGTGATGCCGAGCAGTCTGCATGGCGTTATCAAGTCGGAGGATGTGATGAATCGAGAAGACGGGAACGAGAGGACGGCTCTAGTATCAATGTTACGTATACCCGAGAAGAAGAAGGTGGCAGCCGCAGCCGTGATGGGAGCTACCTGGCGAGGAGCAACCGCGATGCTGATGGGAGCCGGCTCGCAAGTAGCAGTCGAGCAAGCGATGATCGGCCTCGCCGCTCGGACAAGTGCAGTGCACTGGATCGGCCGTTTCATTCCCATCTCAGCCGCAACAATAATTCGTCCCCCACAAGGGAGAATACCTTTGGAAGTTCCGGCAGTAGAAAGCGTCAGCACCCAGAGGCAGGGCTGGAGGGCCAGCAGCAACCACGACCGTCCTCTTTTGAGCGAGCCATGCCAAGTGAGGATTTCTTGCCAGCCGCATCGGTGGAGTCGGTGCCCATCACTACCAAATCACGGCTCCCCCTTCATTCCTCTTCAAACATCAGTTCCCGCAACCAGCTTCGGCCTGCAAACAAGTTCAAGAGGGCATCGCTGCTTGCCTCCACATCCCTGTTCCCACAACTTCCGCCATTGCCTGTGGCTGAAGAAACGACTCACATGACAACCAAACCACAGGGTGGAAGCTGAACATTAAGTATGTTTGAAACGAGATAGGAGGTAATTAGATTGTAGATGCGGACACGGGGATGACAGCTGTGCTCACGAGCGTGAAAACAGCCATTTTGAGTGAGATTTGTTATTTGACGTCGGCCCTTGTCCGCGCGGCAGAAGCACACGAATCGAAGAAAATTATCTCTCCAATGGTGATCTTCGAGCATTTGTTTTTTTCTCTGTTCTTTGGTTGTATGTTTGTATGGTTTTGGCGTATTCACTGCCTCTTGTTACTTAATGAAGAAATCTGAAATTTCAAAAGTCTAAGCTTCATTTTTTCAGAATGTGGATGCAACGTTTAGAAAAATCGGAGTTGAGTATGTTTTGGAATCTGCGTATGTCATCACTGTCGCTTCGGTCGACTATTGCCGCGGATTCTATATATTAGCGATCTTCGAAACTTTGTTTTCTGTGGAATGCGTTACCACTCCCACTCATCGGGCCTCAAAACCGCATCCGCATCATGGGCAGCGACCTGCATGGGACGCTCTCGCGTTCTGGAAAAGTTACGCCTGAACGGTTCACGGACAAGCAAAAGCTGTAGAACATTCTCGGCACGCACCGACCAACAGAGAAAACGGAACATCAGAAACTACATAAGTAGTACTATGGTGTTACGCCTTTGTGCAAACCAAGCATTCACCTGCCTCGAACTAATCCCACAAAATGCATAACCGCCGCGTGCTTACCACAAGTACGCAGCAGGAATAGGAGAAAATCTTTGGATATTTTTGTACAGGATCCACCGCTTTGTGCGCACACGCATTATCCGTGTTTGCAGGTCCTCTAGCCCAACGCTCCGTGCCACCTTACCATTTAAATCCGTGCCCAACATTACGCACAAAACGCGAAACTGCCACGCTTGCGACGAATTGTCGAACGTCCTCAGCATGCCCACGGGTCACGTTCTCGCGGTTGGCACGGTTCGAGATCGAAACCGCCCTCTTCGATATCGAAACCGCCCTCTTCGATATCGAAACCGCCCTCTTCGACATCGAAACTGGGCACATAAATACCGGAGTCGCGAGCTTGGGTCCTCACTTTTGAGAAGCTCCTTCCACCTCAAGCTCCCATCCAACTGCAAGAAGAAGCTCCACTCACACACCCGAGATGAACATGCAACACCTTCGAGAACAGGCCGCAAGGGAGTTGGATGGCGACATCTCCACGCACCGATGCCCCCATTGCAACATCGTCGTCGGCCAAATTCACGGTGCTATCACAATGTGTTGCAATGTTGTCGGCAGCAACCTGTACGGTCGCATACAGCATCCTGGTTGTGGCAAACACTTCTGGGGCTTTTGCTTTGAGGCGGCCGATACTGCTGCGGCCAGCCACAATCATGTCAAGCGATGTCCGCAAAAATGGAATCTCGACTTGCGTGGTTCCGGTGGTCGCGATTACGTCGTGTCTTTTGAGGATCACATGCAGCACTGCTGGCATCGCCTCATTGCTCAACGGATGCTGCGCCGCATCGAGGGAGAGCCTGACTGAGGGACGATACAAGATTGCCCTCGTGGAGCACTTTGATCGGCATTACTGCCTATTACCCACAGCTTAAGGTGGCTTAAGCCACCTTAACTTGAAGGGCTCTTTGAGGCTTCTTCGGCGGTGCTTTCAAAATTTGGAGACCTGCGTCGTCAAGATCTTGAGCTGCTCTTTCTGCAATGTCTTATCAAAATTTTGATCTGAGTTCATCTTGACCCTCAAAATCTCGGTTGAAGTAGGGTGGGTATTTCCCAATTTTCCTTAAGATGGCTGAAGCCACCTTAAGCTAATTTGCTCACGGGGGCTTCCTCGAAGGCGCTTTTCAAAATTTGGAGACCCATGTTGTCAAGATCTCGAGCTGCTCTTTCTGTGCCGGGGCACTAGACTAATATACTCAGAAGTTAGTTAGTTTTGTGTGAACATGTAAAGGTACAATATTCTTTTTGTATTATATCACTGGAACAGGGCCAGATTATTTAGGTGTTAACGTTCGTTACGATCTGAGTTCTGAAGGCCGTACACTTCTCAAGTGCTCCATTTAACTCCATAACTCGGCAACCTGGTTATACCGACTGGGCTACCCGATGTCAAGGATATGACCGATGACATGTGTGTCATACGTGTCATACCTGTCATGCATGTCATACTATTTCATGTCATGTCATGTCATATGTTATAATGACATACAGTCGTCGAGTATTGTCAGTACGGTCGACTATGACATGTACACTTGTACAGTCACAATATCTGTCATCCACTCACCATGAGTGACATCTGTCATCGAGAGGCCGGGTACGGCATCTCGATGGCGAAGCAAGACAAGTTCTTCAAGAACAAACTGTTCTGAGAGGACGCGTCTTCGCTTCACGCATGAACTGAACATCATGCGAGTATCAACAGGCTAATTCGACCAGCCGATACTGTTAGTTCACCCAATGCTCTCGGGTTCACAACCCGATGGTGGTAACGCTTATGAAGCATGAGGGTATTGAGGTATATGAGGAGCATTGCGCTCAAGCAGACACTTCTGGACACCAGAGACTGCACTCATACCCCACCAAATATCATTGCGTGTTGCTACAGTTCAATAGCATTCGCATAGTCTTTAAGGTTGATATCCAACCTTGACAGTGGTTATTCTCCGTCTCAGGCATAGAACGAGGACATAAGAGTGTGTGCAGCAGACGATATATTGTATATAGATTTGTATATAGATTTGCATATCGTGTGTGTAACAGGTTTTGCGCATACATATCGGCGACAGAGCTCGCACATATACTAATATATCGAATATCTACAAGCGAATAACAGCATTCGCGGCAACATCGTCAGCAAACGGAGTGCGCGATAAATCATCATCGCGAACGCATTCGCAGCTAATATCATTCGCAGTAACATCGTCAGCAAATAACAGCGACAAGGTGTGCGCACAGCATACGGATCGCACATACATGCTGTCAACATTTCGCAGGGTTGGTACGGTATGATAGGAAGCCCCAATGCGGAGAAAGTTCTTGAGGGGGGGATATTCATCTTCCGAACAAGTGGCATCCCGTTGTCAAAGTTTTTTATGGCATATGCTGCACCACTGCATGCTGTTTTCTTTCCTGCAAATAGAGAACCATCGCTTGCCATATCATAATCTTCCATTTGTTTGCTCTTTTCGGCGTTGGGGGTGGATTCTTCTTCCGAGTCGCTAGGGCAGCTATATTCACTTTCTTCCTCCGCAGTTTTATTTTTCATTCTGGCAATAATGGTCTCATACTGTCTATCTGAGATGTAATCATAGTGTGAGTTAATATCACGGACTGTAGCAAGGACAGAAGAGGGCGGGTCCATATGGTCATTATATTCGAAAATAGAACCTGCTGGAATTAGGATGCAACCGTCATTGGTGATGCTATATTCAAAGTCGTATTGAAAACTGTTGGTACCTTCGATTCTGATAAAGACATTAGGGTTTATGGCATTGTTACTGTATTCTGTATATTGTATTGACATGGCCTCTAAGTCAATATTGGTAATGTGAATAAGAGAGATGGAATTTCGGTCACCATTTCCTTTCCAATGAAATTCACCCGTGTCGGGGGGTACTATGTTGTCTCTATATTGTTTCTTGACATATCTGGCCTGTGGGTCCAAATCTACCGGGTTTTGAAGCATTTCCTTTTCAATTTCGGTTAGCCATCCAGGAGGTCTATTACCGCTCAGCCTAAAGAAACCTTTACTTTCTTGCCAGTTTTTTAACATTCCACCGCAGGGAGTCAGAAAGGAACCTGTGTGCTTGAGGTTGTATTTTTGTATTGCGGAGGTAACATTTCTCGACATGTAAAGTTGTCTGGGGAGGGTGGTGATTAATGTGGTTTCACCCGGTTCATTTTCAGGGTAATTTTTAGAGTCGATAGCATGTCCAAGTTTTGCCATAATGTGACCTGTACGCCTAAACCAGTTAAAGCGTTTGTCTTTTGTGTGACTGTAGGTTGCATAGTGTGATAAGGGGAAACCCGAGATGGCATTTTTACCCATTTCGTTGTTCATGTTTTGAATTATTATTTTAAGCCATAAATTGCTGTTTCTACGGTATAGTGAGATGAGGTGGGGATCAGTGATACGGTCCGTGTGGTTGTGTTGCCAATATTCGTGTTCATCTGCAGAACACAGGGTGTTCATAGTTTCAGTAATACACGTCGCGGTTACAATATCAAAGACACTATCAATACCGTACCCGCCTTGGCAGACTGCTGTCCAGATTATTTGGTGATTGGTGTCAACTGGGCAGCCCAAATATTTAATTATAAACGAAGCTATCATTTTGTCTAATTCAATTGCGACATTCTTTGAGGAGTTGGCAATTGCTGAGGTAACTTTAAGGGGGTATGCCATCCTCGGTACTACAACCGCATTTATAACATATCTTAGCTGGTGTAGAGTCATGTGTTGCAGTTGGATGGATATTAGGGTAGATTTAAGTCTGTCAATAAGGATTTCCGCCTGTTTGTCCCATTCCCCATTTAGTGCAAACCATACTCCGAGATATCTGTTTACCTCTTTGCTGTTGGAGAAATCAAGGAATTCTGGTGACTCAGGGGGTATCCATTTCGAATCAATGGAAGGACTTGAGTCATTTGTATTGGGCTCCAGATGACCCCCTGAGATGAGTAAATCATCAGATGGGTCATATCGCGTTACCGTTTTGCCCTGAGGTTTGATGCGCTTTCTGTAAGAGTATTTGGATTTCTTAACATTGATGGGAATACCGATGAAGCTCATAAATTCATTAACTATACCTAGCATGTCTTGAACTTCGTCTTTAGTTTTCCCCACGAGAATGATGTCATCACAGAAGAACCGTGCAAAGATATTCAAAGTGGTGTCCTTTTCTAATAGGTTTTGGGAGGGAGGAATAACATTATTTCCTGGTTTGTCTGGTCTATGGCGTTCAGAGTTCAGTTCATATCCATATGTGGTTCCTGTCGGGTTTACACCGTTTGCTCTTTTTGCTAACCAAATTGCCAGAATGTCCATAATGGCTACAAACCTTAGTGGGCTCAAAACTTCTCCCTGAGGAACTCCACATTCGAGGGACCATTCATCTGTGAGGCCTTCTTCAGTGAGTACCATTCTAGAAGCATCATTGGTGATGTCTGAGATGATGTTAATTATTTGTGATGGGAGTCCTAACTTTCTGAGCGCTAAATTGCTCATCCAGAATTCAGCTCTGTCAAATGCTTGTTTAAGGTCCAGGTAAACTACGTGAAGGTCTTTGTCGTATCTATTGGCATCCGATATTACTTCATTCAAAATTTGGAGTGAGTCATCTATGTTTTTATTCGGAAGAAAGGCATCTTGAATGGGAAAGAGAATGGGGTGGGTGTTAAGTATTGTTTTGAGACGGTTAGCAATTATTGTGTTAAATAGTTTAAGACCCGTTTCCAACATTGTGAGGGGTCTAGAATTATCTATTGTACATGGTGCAGAGGGGTTTTTAGGGATTGGAAGGATGACTCCAGATTTTGCACTCTTAGGAAATCTCCCAGATATAAGAATGTGGTTAAAAAGTGTGACGGTAAGATCTTGAAAATTCTCTGGGCCCTTGATCCACTGCGAGTATCTCATTCCTGAGGGTCCTGGTGTTGTGGAGATGCCACAGTCCGAGTATGCTTGTTGAAGTTCTTTGTGCGTGATTTCTGTCAGTAGTCTCGCAGCGGCCGTATCGGGGATTTTAGGGCTATCCTTGAGAATATCAGTGAGCCACTGTGGGAGTTCATCTGGCTCATTCGGGTTAGTAGAAAATAATTTTTTGTTTTTGTATTCATCTAGTGTTGTGTTTAGTCTTTCTGTCTTTGTCTCAGGTATCTTTCCATCACTACCTGGGGTAGCGGCTGCACCTTTTTCAGTAGGTTTCATCTTTCCCATGACTGTGTCTAGAAACCTCGAAAGGTTAGTTGAGAAAAGATGCTGCAAGGCTTCTTTTTCTCGAAGTTTGCGTCGTTCAATGTCGGTGTCTCTGCTTTTTTGAAAAGCATTTCTGATTATTACATAATTTTCATGCAATCGTAATCTCCATGTGGCTGCTGTTTCATTGAGTTTGGGTTGGAGCGCGGCAAACGGTAGAGTGCAGGCAGCCTTTTTGGCTTGCTTCGGAATGTTGTTAACATGGGTTCTTGTATCCAAATATTTGATGGTGCGGCGTACTGTGTTTAGCCATTTGTATATATAGTTAGATACTGCTGATGGTTTTTCTGACCTCCCAGTTTTGTTCAGATTCTTGGTGCCAAAGGCGTCACTTGCCGCCTGATGTGCCAATTTGTGCAGGGTATCCCATGTCGCGTCAGGGTGCATTTCCTTGAGGCCAGTGCCGCCGTTTCTAGCCGCTTCCAGTCCATTATCCATTTCAAGTGTGCTATGTAGTCTCTCAGTGTAGGACACCCAGCCAGTAGCGTATTGGAATAAATGAGTGGTGCAGTCTATTTTTTCCGAATGCATCTCAGATCCGTACAGGTTCCAGAATTTAGCAGGCATATGGGGTTGTAGAAGAATATCCCAGCTGGTCATGTGATCATCTGTGCTGGATTTCGTGATTTTCTTAACTTCCAGTGAGCTGAATGAAAGGTGTCGTTTGAGATAGGCATTTACATCTTTCTTATTTAGTAGGTGTGGCGAACCTATATGCCAGATGTTATCTTTGTCGTTATGGCCTAAGTTGAGACCACCTTCTGGCATCCCCTTTCCTCTAGAGAGTAAATGAGCTGCATGCCATGGGCTGTTAAGGTGAATCCACCATTCCTTGGGTTTATTGTGCCATTTTAAACATTGTTCTATGTTGTCTGTCTCTTTATTTTTAGCTATGAGCTTGCTCGCTGTTATGGGGCTGCCGTCAGTATTATCCCGTTTAAGATCAAGATCAGTGGTGTCACCCTTGATGGTGCTGATAGCGTCTCTTGCTTTGTTTTTATTGATGCACGCGTGCACAAGTTCATTTGTGCTGTATCCGTTTGCTTCAAGGAGACCTACAATATCTTTCTTGTTTATTTTCCTTTTTGTATCCGTGTTTTTGTTTGTCATTCTGATTGGGTAACCTAACACACACTCAGTTAGCTGAAGGTATTTTGGTGTTGTGTTTTGTTTTTCTTAGATGGCAGAAGCAGAAGATCCAGACATTCCACCCATCAATGCAAATCCGTCTACATGGTTCTTTGACATCTTAGGCTCATATGATGCATACAGTCGGTTCAAGATCCCAAAATGGCTCGTTGGTTATGATAATACCCAGACCAGATTCGACAAGATAGGGTATTTCGACAATATCAGCCGCATGAACCCTGATATGAGCAGATATCGGGATTCTGAAAACGAGCCTAAGAAACCAGATGATGAATATACTGCAGATAATCCTCCAATGGTCTTCACAGATCCAGATGCAGATCCAGCACCAGCACCAGCACCACCTAGTTTGGTTCCCAAGGTGAAAATGACAACACCAAAGGAATACAAATCAGGAATGGACGCAGAGGTTTGGTTGGAAACCGTGGATAGATACTTCCAATTCACGTATCCAGGAGTTTCAGACAAAGACCTGATCACAGTTTTCCTGACCCTCATACAGAATAATGACCGACACTATTTCCAGGT
The DNA here is from genome assembly GCA_001247695.2 of Cymbomonas tetramitiformis. NCBI lineage: Eukaryota > Viridiplantae > Chlorophyta > Pyramimonadophyceae > Pyramimonadales > Pyramimonadaceae > Cymbomonas > Cymbomonas tetramitiformis. The sequence continues at coordinate 9,808 of LGRX02014611.1, read as the reverse complement.
CGTGGCAAATCAACCAGATGCCACATATGAAGGGATCAGAGGGATTTTCCTCAGACAGTTTGGTAACCCCCATAAAAGATCAGTGGCTAAGAAACACCTAATGTCACTGACTCAAGGAAGCCAGACTTTCTCAGATTATCTACGCACATTCACTTCACTGGCTGCATTGGCAGCAGTTGAACTGGAAGATGTGTTGATAAAGGACAGATTTGTCAACAGCATAGATTCAGATCTTCGCAGACAGTTCCATTTACGATTCCTGACAGAGACAGAAAGGAATAATCTGTCGTGGTCACTAACCACACAGATACTGCTCGACTTAAATTATGTCGTTCATTCGAAGCAGTCAGAGACCCTTCACTATCGGGGGCAGAAGGAACAGTCAACTGGAGGTCCAGTCAGAAAGGAACAGAACAGAGGACGTGGCCAAAAGCCATATGACAGATACAGCGGAAATAGGAGTTGGAATCAAAATAACAGCCAGAATTTTCAGCAGAATCGGACCAAGGGAAAAGGTGGAAAAGGCAAGGGAAAAGGAAAAGGAAAAGGAAAAGGAAAAGGAGCAGCACCAAATCCTCCTCAGACTTGCCAGCGTTGTAATCGTGTTGGTCACATCGCAAAGGATTGTTTTGCCATCAGGACCGAAGATGGAAAGGAAATCAAGGGTAAGCCACCAGCTCAGAATCCTTTCTTCCAGAATCGGAGACAGCAACAGCAGAATCAAGGTGCTAAGGATGGATCTGGCAAACTCATCAACACGATCAACACCTTGGTCAAGGAACTAAAGAGCTAGCACAACATCAATGCAGCAGTTGCAACTCCAGTTCCAGCTTCAGCTCCAGCTCCTCAGGGAAACTCTCAGGGTACTGCACAGGTACCAGTGATGAGAGCACCCCAAAGGGGATAGATCAGCCTGCAGATGCCACTGAAGCAAGTGGCCAAGTTGAGAGCATATCAGAAGAGGTTCTATCCAGTCTGACATTGCAGTTCCAGCAAACAGATAATCCCTCAGAGCACATCGTACAGATGCAGTCTCAGACAGCACAGCTGAAATCACAAAAGAAGCTGCTGTTGTACAAAGGGAAAGTATTTGGACAGAATACTCACATTTTGGTAGATCCAGGAGCCACATCATCTTTCATCGACAGACAATTTGCTTCTCAGCTTGGTATATCACCATCAGACTCATCATCATTCTCAGTGGGGTTGGTTGGAGGAAGCCAATTACCCTGTACATCCTATCTTCCCAATGCTACATTCACGATGGGCAAGTATAAGGATTCAGTAGACCTCTATATTATTGATATGAAGCCCTTCACAGTCATCCTGGGACAGGATTGGTTGGAGAGAAGGAACCCACACATAGACTTTCAGTCGAAGAACATGACGATCACCAAGACACACTCATCAGGTTCCAGTGTTCGTACAGTTCTTTCCAGAGTTGAGCAGACTCCAGACTCAGACTCAGATGGCCTTCCCGAAATGGAATTGGTCAGTGCCACCACTATGAGAAAACATCTCCGTCGCATTCGATCCAGTGGTTCGGCTGAAGAAGCCGTAGCATATCTCTTTTTCCTCTCCGTGGTCGATGGTGAACTGGTCTTTGCAGCAGCAGACTCAGACACCACAATGGAAGACCCCGAGGTCACAGCAGCACGTGATCAAGTGAGAGAAGACTTTTCAGACGTATTCCAGGAAAATCTTCCAGCTGGTCATAGGCCAGAACGGTTTGAAGGTGGATATCATAGAATCAACATCGAACCTGGACATAAGCCACCATCACAGCCAGTACGCACCATTCCAGCACCCATGATGGAGGAGCTCAAACGGCAAATCATAAAATATGTCGAGTTGGGTATCCTTCGTCCATCATCATCGCCATATGGGTGCCCAATCATTTTCGCTCCTAAGCCAGGGGGAAAGTGGAGGATGTGTTGTGATTATCGTGCCCTAAATAACATCACCATAAAGGACACGTATCCACTACCACCACACGACACCCTACTAGAGCAGCTGAAGGGAGCACGCTGGTTCAGCAGATTTGATTTCAACCAGTTCTTCCACCAGATTCCCATTCATCCAGATGACATTCATAAAACTGCTATTCGTACTAGATACGGTTCTTATGAATGGACAGTCATGCCTTTCGGATTGACCAATGCTCCTGCAACGGCACTTCGTATAGGTAACCGAGCATTCTTTGACTTCATTGACCAGTTTCTTGTCATATTCATGGACGACACTATCGTATACAGTCCAGACTTTGACGGCCATGTGAAGCATGTTCGACAGTTCCTCCAGCGTTGCAGAGATCATCAGTTCTTCATCAGGCCTTCCAAGACGGAGTTGTTCGTCAGATCTATAGACTTTATCGGACATCACATCTCTGAAGCAGGCCTATCCATCATCGAAGACAGAATCCGAGCAGTCATGGCAATTCAGCCTCCAGTGTCTTATGGTCCCACCGTTGGAAAGCAGCCTCTACGCCGTATGGCTAAAGATGGCAAGTCATCCCTTCGGTCATTCTTGGGCATATCGGTCAATTTAGGAGATTCATACCAAAGTTCTCCAAAGTTGCCGAGCCTCTCAATCGTCTCCTTAAAGATAATGCAGAATTTGTCTGGGAATCTGAGCAGCAGCAGGCATTTGATAACCTCAAAAGTGCCATGAAAAGTATTCAGTGACCGCCCGATATAATACGTTATATTATACAGTAATCACTCACCTTTAACCGGAGATTTGGGGTCAGCCAGCTAATTCCACCAACTTGCGTACCCCCCCCCGCCAGCGCCAGCGTCCTATGGAATCGGTAAGAATTAGCAAGTATTTTCTTTCAATCAGCCAGCAATTCTCTTAAAAGTCCAATGATAAACACTTAAAAAGGCGACATTTTCAAAATTTTCCGCCTGCGGCGCCAGCACCCATATTTCTTATTTTCGAGGATTCCATAGCTCAAAAAAACCAGCCAGCTTTTCTCGACAACTTCGGTACCCCCCCCCCCCCAAAAGCTGGCTGGTTTCTTATCGCCGGGTTTTCTTAAAGGTGAGTGATTACTGTATGTGAGATATATAGTGACGGGTATATATCGGGTTACAGTCAGAATGCTTTCACTTTCGGTGTTCGCATAAGTGTGTATAAAACATAAGTTAGTCTCGGCTTTATGCCGGAAACCCTAAACCTGTGACACCCGCACTGTACGGAGTACTAGTACAGATAACAGGAAGTGACACACGGTGTGTCACATCCAACATTATATCTCACATAGCATGCATGTATCGATATCCCATATGATTAATGATATGCATATCTTTCCAAACGCCATCGTCATATTGGCCACACGAACTTGGAACTAAAGAAAAAACCCAAAAAACTTTTCAAACGCCGTCGTCATATTGGCCACAACCTTTTCACAGACAGACACTTATACTATAACTATAACTAGCAGATTTTAGATTAGCACGCCCCAACCGGCTCACCGTCGGAACCGGCCGGAGTTATGACAGACAAGGGAACGTATTCAATTGGCCGCCGGAGCATTTCCATTCACCGGCTACCCACGACCAATAGAACATTAACGATCAAAAAACCGTATCTGATCCGATTCCTCCGAATATCCCCAATCATTATATTTTGCATTGTTAAGAAACAGGAAAGGTGTGCGCAAGCATCTTTTTAACTACCGTCGTTTCACTGGCTCACCCCCATTTTCCATTGTTTTCATTGGCCCCCCCGGGACCGTGATTTTCACGGGTATGTTGACTTTCCCCCCCCCTTAGGGGGAAGCAGTGGTGCACCCTTAGTTTCACCCCTCGCCTGGATGTCACCTGCGGTGTTGCCTGTGTCACAGTGTCAGGCTCCCGAAACGCTTAGCCAGAACATCATGTTATTTTATCTGACTTTAGTATTCCAAGAGCCGGCACACCTGCATTTTTACAGTCACAAAACAGGATATATATATCCATATTTCTCCTGTTTTATCAGATTTCCCAAGTTCGTGATAACGATTTCGAGGTCCCAAATGTTGGACGATTATTTGCTTTTTGGCATTTCACAAATAATGACTTCGCATGACCTCGCATGACATCGCCGGATGACAGTCGCGACAGGAGCCAATGAAATCGCTGCGATCAACACATTTGCTTTCCCAAGTTTCGGTGTAGCACAGGCCTTACCCAGGAAGAATGCATTTCTATAATTACCATTGTCGCTCGCTCGTCATCGACAACCAATGGTGATTTGCCATTTGTGCACTTACAAAAGTCGTATTGCAATGGCATCTTTGAGCTGGCATGTTCTGATTGGCTTTCCCGATAGTGGGTGCACATCGTAAGGGCCCTGCCAAAAAGCGTCAGGTAGGAAGGATGGTGTTCCCTCCCCAACCCCGCCCCTACCACCGTGGGAACGCCATTCGCCTTATCCCACCTTCGCACAAGGGAAGCTTATGGCAGCCGATTCACGCGAAAGGTCGCCAAAAGAGAACAATCGTGCCGAACCGCGCAAAAAACGCGACTGAATCGGCTGTCGCGGGTTGTCGCGGGCTGTCGCGGGCTGCTCGATGCTGTTTCCAAATGCTCGATGCTGTCGCTTCGCGTTTCCAAATTTCGGGAGGAGAGAGCAAAATGTCGAACAGCATCAAGGATTTGGAAACAGAGCTCAAAAGTTATGATAGTGACGTGGCAAGAAATAGCATTCAGGTCTGAGCGAGCAGTGCGACCGTAGGATCAGTCGAAGACGAGCGAGCGACAAGCTAGTTATAGCTGCAACATAACAATTGTTGATCCACGCTCATGTGAGCACGCCGCGCCGCGAGCATGGGCGACCGTCAGGTGCCAGTCCGATGTGGCAAAATAACAGGAGCAGGAGCAGGAGTGGGAGCCCGGATCAAAAGGGCTCGACTGAGACACGGTGCGGTGCGGTGCGGTGGGTGCGGTGACGATGTGTCACACGATGCGGCGCGGCGCTGCGACGATGACGCGAGCGCGAGCCTTACGCCTCCTGTGACCTCAACCAACCGAAGTCGAACGCAGGAGAAATATGGAGAAATAAGTCCTCCAAGAAACATCGTATCCTCCTTTTTCCGTTTTCTCTTTTTCAACTCTCAGCTCGTAAACGCCGCCATGGGAAAGGTTCACGGTTCTTTAGCTCGTGCCGGTAAGGTGCGTGGTCAGTGCCCCAAGGTGGCCAAGCAGGAGAAGAAGAAGAATCCTAAGGGTCGCGCCCTTAAGAGGTTGAAGGTACGTGCATGCGTTGCCTGTGAAAGCAGTGAGGAAGGTTTGCACGTGATGATCCGCCGAGCTGAAGTCAGTCCTTCGTGTGTTACTTTCAGTACAACCGCCGCTTCGTCAACGTTGTTGTTGGCTTTGGCAAGAAGCGTAGCCCCAACCAGAACTCTTAAACGTGTTTGAAACTTCAGACCTCGAGGTGTGTTTGCCACCTCGGCTGCAGTAACGCTTGCTTCCCAATTGAGGCGACCCTCTAGAAATTATACTGTGTATGCAATGATGTTGGTTGAATTTATCCGCATATCAACTTCCAAGCACCTGCAAGGTTACACATCTGTGTATCCTTTTCCACCTGTGGTGTTCCTCACAGCTATTTCTAGGAGCTCCATTCAGATCCTGTACAGATACTTTTCGTCCCGTTCCTTCAAGGTTTTCTCTTTTCTTCTTCTGTTTAGGTTGTTAGCCTAACATTCCGCGGAAGGAGCATCGGAGCTCGATAACTTCTGCCTTTTATTGCTTCTGATTTTGTGTTCAGTTTCATAGGTAGTAGTTTAGCAATGAACTCCGACTAGACTCAGCCCGGTGCCTGATGATGTTGAACAAGTTTCCTACTCTGGGGACGTTCCACTAGGAAACTCTATCAGGATCTTCAGGGTTTTCAGCCATCGAAAGGAAGTCCCCTGTGCCTACCTCTCACCACGTTTTCATCCTTATTCCTGTCGAAAATAGTGATACCTCTCCTCACAAGGAGCAAGAGTGTGCACCGTGTCTACGTACTTTCTTGCGGGCTAAGGTTTTGGCCATTCGCCATTGGTTACGACTTATGCTGTCTGACTACACGACTTTCGCGGTGTTATGTTGTCTGCCTTGTGAAACATGTAAACCATAAATACGATGTTCTGCTGAGACTTTTACAGCTTTCCTGTAGTCATAATTAGTTGTGGGCCTGCCGACCTTTTGTATACTTGCCAAGCCAATTTGGACACTAGCACGACGCCTTTGACGGGTTAGTTGGATCTCGAAGTGCCTTAAGCTGCGCCTGTTTCTTCCGTTTGGGTAATTTGTTTTTGTAGCTGCTGATTGTCGCAACATGGTCTTGTTTCTACGTTGTAGGGAAGGCTGCTCGAATGCAGGGTTGGTCAGTAGTTCTGACCGACAGGTTACCTGAAGTTGTGTCTCGCTTAGAAGTCCTTTATATTGAGCGAGCACTGTGATGACACGTTGCTAATGTTTTTCAGGAAACTTGCAAGAGCATCACGATGGTCACGGTCAAGTGAGAGCGATCTCAAAGTTTGCAGCTGGGACAGCACCCTGTGTTGAGGCTGTTCACCGATATATTTGTAACTTGTCAACTTGAAAGGGCCTACGTGAACCGTCATAGTTGAATCTACGGGTGTATATATTCAAGTTTAATCGCAAGGTATATACAAAAAGTAGCTCTTTATGAGCTAAGGCTTGCTGTATTCTCTTGTCGTTGAATATGGCAGAAGGTGTATTGCACCCAAATATTCTTGTGTTTCAGTCAAGGAGGCGAGAGGAGTTTTTCATGTGAGCTGCTCGAAATCGGGAATGCGGAGCCTGTTGCACCTATTGTGAAATATATGTTACATGCCGATCCCGAGGCGCGATTGACTGCGCCCCGTTCACGCCAATCGCGCCCCATAGAGCCTACAATTTGTAAGGTATTCACTTCAACTACGGTCAATAACAAACGCATAGGAAAAAATACTTCTCTGTCAGTTCGCGCGATTGGCGTGTAACATATATGTAAGTAAGTATGAGCACCTCTTCGGGTCATGTAGTTTTCTATGGGAGGTCAGCCCGGCTTTATATACTGCGAACGGTAGCGATCACTTTAAATACAAGATTAACCTTATGATCAGTGATGCAGACATGACTAACGCATGGACCTTCCCAGAATACACTAAAAATGTTAGGTGTAAGGACATGAACGGTATAATGTCCACTAGAGTAGATATATAAATGCACGTCATTAATTCGCAAATTGTGAAGTACTTATGCACACAAAAGGGTAAAGGTAAAGGGACATCCAAAAATTGGGGATATTTTTCAAAAAATGTTTACATGAAAAGCAACCATAACAAAAAATAGAAATTCTTTCGAGAACTGATATAGGATGAACATCGTGTTCATGAAAGCATCTTTTCACAAATCTTCTTCGCAAAAGTCAATGAATGATGAAAATTATCTGTTTCTGTCTAAACAAAAATTTCTCATCGGCACCAAAGGGTATCCGACCTCGTGGACGTGGACCAGCTATTTGTGCCTCACTAGTCGGGACGGAATTTTTGTCTTGCTATTTTTTTATGAGGGTTCGTGTTATAGTGGGGGCTTCCTTACATAGAAAAAGCTGCATGCAAAAAGGCGGGTCCAACACTTGTTTTTGTTAAAGTTCGGTGGCTGTTTTTCGGTTTCAAAGTTGATAACTTATACATTTTCAGGGAGAAAATACAATAAACAATAAAGAGAGTCACAAGCTGGCGCCATCCAAGTATGACTGAGGATTGAAATGCGAGTCTCATCTCAGTCTGCGAGTATGACTATGAGTATGACCTTGAGATTAGCGTGTAGCATTATGGCGTAGCATGTCATCTTGGGTACCAAGAGATGAGAACGCTGCAAAAATCAGTCGGACACTTTGCGTCGTTAGATTCAAAAAGTAGGGCTCTATATGTATTTATGTATTTTCATAGCGTTCGTATCTTGCGGCTACGTTTGCCATCGCGTATCACAATTGCTGTCCGATAAACAGTGCAATAGGTGAGATATTTCCTTTTATTTTTTGGGTTAGCGAATGGGAACCGCAGTCGATCGATCATTGAACAAGGCTACAATTCAAGCAATTGCAATATCTTTATGGCAGGAAAGATTGACCAGTAAATTAACAGGTTGAGCAACAGCTCCTCCAAATAGTTACTTCAAGTTAGAACGGCCTCCAAATGGGCAGAATTCAGGTCTTATACTTTCAAGGCGCGCAGTTCATATCTCTAATCGATCTGTCCCATGTCGGCTGGCATATCATCATCTGCCACCTATACAAATCCTAATCAGAGAATCTGCATTTGGACAATCCTAATCAAGACAGTTGATTTCATTGTCCCTTGCTGGTCTTTGCCTTCTTCCTACGAGGAGCCACGTCAAGCACTTCTTCGTCATCACTGTCACTGCTTAAGGTGCATTTCAAATGAGTTATATACTCAGATGTCCAACATCTAGGATATTTCCTGGGTTGCCTCTTCGTCTCTTCGGACACCCCAACCTTATTCTCACCCATTGAAGTCCATCCAGTATCTGACCCAGATGGTTTCTTCGGTGGTACATGAACAGTCTCCACCACAGAGACTGGGGCATCCTCAGATATGGCCTCAGACTTCTGCTCGGTGATAGGCTGATCCTCTGGCTGAACAGGTGAGGTCGGGGAGGTGCCCTTTGGCACCCAGATAATTTCACCCTTATCATCCATGATCAATTGCAGTCCCAGTCTCTTCAACTTTCGAGCTTCAGCTTGTTCTTCAGCATCGTCAGCTACCAAGTCATCGAACTCGTTGACGTCATCCTCGGTGTCATCATATTCAGGCGAGGCAGGCTCCCATTTCGGACTGGCAGTGTCCATGTCATGCTTACTGTTTGTGACACCCGCGTCATCGTTGTCATCCGAACCTGGTAGCTTCTCCTTACTGTCAGTGACACCCGCGTCATCATTGTCATCAGAATCTGGTAACTTCTCCTTACTCCAGGACACAGCGCCTGTACCCGAATCGTCACTGTCCGTAGGCGCCGAGTGTACAGGCTTACGCCCCGTGTATGGAATTCCACGATATTCGTCATCGTCAATCACAATCGTCGGATTCCAGTGCCCAACGCTGCTGATCGGTAATGAGAATGGCGCTACCGGCGCCTTCAATTGAGTGGCGTCTTCCAGAAACCAGCCGCCGCCCCTATTACGCTCCCAGCGGCGTAGCGCACCAGAAGGGTGGACGATAATATGCTGCCAGCTATAATCGAGCCCAGGCTTTCGCTCCCCATAGTACGAAGTCAATGGCTCGGGAGTCCCCTTCCGAGCCCATTGCCATTTCACTGCCCCAGTACGCATAAATACAATATGCCAATCGAATGGCTTGGCATGGCTATTGTTCCCTGGCACAACTCCTCCCCTCTTAGCTTGTTAGTACAAAGAGATGATAACTCAGAGTCATTTGTACAGCAGCTAAGATCCAGACACAGATCAGCCATGCGTATGGATGCGTGATATGCTTTTCTGATCGAACAGGTGCTCGAAGAGTTGACGAAGCAATCCAGCGGGCAGAGGGTATACAGCAGTGGAAACTCCCGCTCCTTGTTGCCCTGGATGAGGTCCCAGTTGAGCAGTTTCCGGATGTGATCCCAGAGTCTGTTGGTGAAGACAAGGAGTATCCATCGTACAGTACCGCAGGTCCACTGGAGGATGTCCCCCGAGCGCCCTCTCTGCTCACGCAACCATGTCCCCCGAGGGCCCTCCATGCTAACGCAACCATGTCCCCCGAGGACCCTCCCTGCTGATGCAGCCATGTCCCCCGAGGGCCCTC
>LGRX02014609.1:0-14157 GCA_001247695.2 Cymbomonas tetramitiformis | reverse complement strand
TACCGCTCAATTTCAGCTCCAAAAGGCGAGCACACTCTGTGCCTAGTGAAATTTCGGCGCCTGGATACAACTGGTAAGTGGCACGTAATGGGGGCGCCAAGAATAAGGCAAGAGAGCTATACTCGTGCATAAAACCCGGTGGAAACTCGTAACCAGAACTCCCCCCTGATTCGGTTGAACCATCGTTGCCATACAGGGTGGATTCGTCGAAAGCATCAGCAGTATCGATAACTGGGGTATGTGGAATATTGGCAGCGGGAGGTTCGGAGGCATGACCTGGTATGGCTGTGAATGGCTGCTCGAAAACAGGGTCATCAAGGCCACTAGGAGCTTCGCGAGTGGAGTAAAGAGAGTAGACTCGCGTTCCACCAGCATCTACAAGAGGTTCCCTATATAAGAGAAGGGAGACAAGAAAAATGCGGCGAATAATACTCATTGCAAAGTGCTGCTGTAAACGTGCAAGCTGCGTGGTGTGAAGACTGAACAGTAGCGCCGCCAAAATTCGTCCGACAGCCGAATTGTCCTACCGCCAAAATTTGACCGACCGCCAAAATTTGTCCGACAGCATCATGCATGAATTCAAAGCTCAGTCAGGGCTACGCAGACTGAACGGTACTCTACGGTTCGCGCGCGTTTCGGTTCTGGAGTTTCGATCCAACCTCCCTCGTTTGCGCTGAAGACGCAAAATAGCGTTACAAATTTATGATGACACTTGACAGGTGTCACGCTCTGGGCCGATGCATGAACGGGGATCGTGACGTGGAGGATAAGCTTAGTTTTTGAAATTCAAATTGCAAATTGTTGAATTCGTCGGGGGTATTTAATCGCGAATTTGGGAGCTATCAGATCATTTCGGGTGCATTTCGGATATTTTTCGGATACGAGGTAGTTATAGAAGGCACGTCAGACTACATGCCGGAGGCGCAGTCCAGAGCATGTAGTCTGACGTGCCTCCTATAACTAGCTTGTCGCTGGCACGTCTTCGACTCATCACTCGATTGATCGTAGGGCAGTCCTGCTCTCAGAGCTCAAATGGCACTTTTTGCCACGTCACTTTACTAGGTTCCATGTCACTTTTGTAGTTTTCATGCCTGCTGTCGCTTTTGCACAATGCTCTCGCTGCTGTATTTCAGAATTCAATTATTACATTTTTTATGATTTATACAAACGGTGAACGTTATATTCCAGCGTTTCCCCCATTACGACCGTATTTCATCGTTTCCCCCATTACGACCGTGGTTTATATATTCACCGCTTCCCATTTCGTTTTTGCATTTCGTTTTTGCAATTTGGCTTTGCAATTTGGTTTTCGTTTGGTTCAGGTCACTGTCATTTCATTCGATTGTCATGATGATGATGATGATGATGATGATGATGGTCGTGACCGTCATCGTCATCGTCATCGATCGTCAAGCGTCATCGACAGGTGTCACGCTCTGGGCCGATGCATGAACGGGGATCGTGACGTGGAGGATAAACAGTTATAATTGCAGGGGATAAGCTTAGTTTTTGAAATTCAAATTGCAAATTGTTGAATTCGTCGGGGGTATTTAATCGCGAATTTGGGAGCTATCAGATCATTTCGGATACTTTTCGGTGCATTTCGGATACTTTTCGGATACTTCGCAATGTCTGAGTTTGGAGTTTGCCCCAGCATTGACTTCGATTTTAACCAATCAGGGTTGTTGTCTGCCACTTCCGGTCAGACCATGGCCGATTTGAATTCTTTGACGGTTCACCTCGTGGCAGCACCAGGAATTACTGCTGGTGCAACCTTGGCGCCAAACGAAGATGATTCGCCGTGGACTATTCTGAGGACACGTACCTTCGGGTTTCCGAACGTTGGGCCGCTCACCGACGAGACGGCGGCGATGACGAGTCTGTGGGACATGGTCAAACACGATTTGCAGCTTCACACCACAGACGACCCAGAACTGTATGCTGGGCCCACGCCCTCTGCCAGCCGCGTCAGTCTTGAAACTGTTATCCGTGTGAGCAACCCTGTTGTTTACTTGCGCCATCACCAGAACTACGGTGATACTGTCCGTGTAGGAAGACCATGTCCTCGTCGGGGAATTGGTCGTGCGGGTGGTCCTCATGCGGGCTTGGCCGTAAAATCAGTCATCAGGAAGAGCTCAGTGAAGAAGCTCACCCCCAATCAGCAGAAGTTAGCTGGTGTTGCCATGCTCCAGACCCTGAACTTGACCTGGACAGGTAATTCGTCGATGTATTTTTTTCAGCACCTTTTTCAGTACTTCGTTCGGTGTCGGTCCTCAACGAAATTGATAGCGAGCTTCTCGTTTTTTCTTGATCTTTATTTGTAATACGTATGCAATTGTGCAGGGAAGCACCCGAGAGTGCTGTCCGAGCAAGGTCCCGCGCAAATGAAGGCCTACAACGATTGTTGCCGTTCGATGCCCTCGCTGGCTGAGGTCGACGAGTATTCTTTAATCAACCGTATGGTTACGGTTGCTGTCAAGAACCGCGACTACAAGAAGAGCAAAGCCCGCAAACAATTGCAGACAGGTATGCCACACTTTGCCTTGCGATGCCCGATGTGTTCCCTGTGAAGAAGACATGGGTTATTGCCTAATCATTGAGTTGTGTCGAAAGTGTATTATTTTGTGTTATTAACTTAAACCGTTTCCTGGGTCATATATGACCCAAGGGTACCTAAAATTGATTTATGAAGCCGTCTTACATCCAAAAATGCTTTTGAAAACTGTTTTGAAAAGGTCTCCCTTATGCGCATCAAACTACGTGCCCAATGCCCCTCAAAACTGTCGCACGCTTCCAAGCTCGAACGATGAAGAGTGTGAAAATCGTTTGACACAACACACGGTTATGGTTTGCGCGTATAAATACGCATGCTCAACCCTATTTAGGTCACGTTACATCTTCAACACATAGCTAGGCGTTATGCAAAACATGCTAGGGTCATGATTAGGGTTTACACGGGGCAGTGGATACGCATTCAGCGCCGCAATGCGTGAGATATACATTCATTGGTGACATCGCATTTTCACTCGATGCTCAATTTTGAACAATGCAGTACGATGCGCCTTTGAAATACGTTTCAAGTGGTATGCTCAAAACACAAATCGGCCTTCGTATGCGGCGGGTATATGGAAAACACTAACTTCAACCAAAACCAAAAATAGTTATGACGGTTTAGGGGACCAGTAATGCAACGTACGATACCGTCGATCACTGTTCCGGTCCCCGCTGCTCATCCCTCCTTATTCCGCTGTATGAACTCCGGTGTTCGCCCTGGAGAACTGTTACGTGCGCTGTCTTCCCCGAAGCAAATAGCTCCAAAGGCGCCCAGTGGCATGAAGGTGCCGACGGTGGTGAAGGAGGCGAACATCCGAGCTGGGAAGCAAAGAGTGAAGGCTGGTGTTGCGGTAAGTTTCGCTATTTTCCAGTTTCCAGTTCAGCAGTTCACCAGTACTGCAAATTGCGGTACATCCGTGCTGACTAGTGCAGCAGTTCACAAAATAACTGACCGTTGATCCGTGCTGACTAGTTAAGCAGTTCAACAGTAAATCCTGAGTACATTTTTTGACACATGTTGGTTATTTGCCTTTTCAGGTGTGCAGCATGATGAAGAAGTTCCGCGTTGGAAGAGGGAAGACTGAACTGGCCAAGATCATATCTGGATGCGAGTTCAACAAGTACGGTGAGTGGGCCGGGCAAGACGCTGACTGTGGAGTTTCGGTACCTGTCAAGGTGTGCAAGATGGTGGTTGACTTGAAGCCGACCGTCGAGGATACACTGTCGTACTGGCGTGCCGTTGTCGTCGCTGTCAACGTGTACACCAAGCCCTGCCTGCCGTCTCAGTGCAAGTGCGGCAAGTGGGCTGATTCGGAAAGCGACGAGGAAGAAGATGTTGTTGTCCGCGATGTTTGTGCGTGTCCTCACATCTCTAAGTGCCAATTCGTGTTGGACACGCATGTTTTCCACGGCGATAGCTCCTACTTGACTGCCGACTTAGATCAGCTTGTTGAGGAACAGGAGTTGCAACACGTGCCAGGCATCCTGTTAAATGAGCAGTATCAGATCGTGGATGAGCGTGGGGTGCTAGTACCCGTGGAGAGAGCTTTGAGCCGTGAAGATTTCCCCAGTGCTCCTTTCAAGAAGATCGGTGAAGAACAGTAGAGGGCTACTAGGCATCATAACAATCTCGTGGTACCCTAGATACTAGTGCGTGTAACATGTAAATATGTAACTGCATATATGCTTATGGGTATTTTGATTATCTTGCAGTTCAACTTTTCTTTGTGCTTTGGCACCCGCGATGAAACTTGCCGAGCACCCGCGATGAAACTTGCCGAGCACCCGCGATGAAACTTGCCGAGCACCCGCGATGAATCATCTGAGTGTTAAACTGAAATGTCTTAAACTTCCTAATGCACTCTAATCGTCAGATGTGCATTCTAAAATACCCTAATGCACTCGATATGTAAATATTTCACTTGTGGTATATTAGTGTGCTTTAGAGTGAATTCGGATAGTACTCTAATGCATCCGAATGCACTCTAATCGGCAGATTTAATGTGCACCTAATGCACTCTAAAATATCCTAACGCACTCGATATGTATATATTTCACCTTATGGTTTATTAGTGTACTTTAGAGTGAATTTGGATTGTACTCTAATGCATCCGAATGTAATCCATATCATCTCGTGGTATCTTAGGGTGCATTAGTATGATTTAAGGTGTCATTTGTATTGTACTCTAAATTAACACTAATATACTCTATCGCATGTTAAAATGTGGAAGCGATAGCATGCGCGGCTAGGGTGTAGTTAGGGTGTATTAGTGCGTGTATTAGTGCGTGTCTAGTTAGGATGTATTCGATTGCTATGGGTGCTATTTGGATATTATACATCCTAATGCACACTAGAATCACTCCCTAAATTGACACAATGCCCCCCCAATATTTGAGATTGCACTCTAATATTTTAGGGTACCTATCCATATTAGTGTACGACTAGGGTACAGAATTTCTGTAGTGATTATCGTCAGTGAGTACTTCGTGGAGAGAGGTATACCTCTCCCCAAATTCATGCATGAGTGGGCGGATGGTAGTGCGGCACAAAACAAATGCGCAACCGCATTTGCCGACGTGGTGGAGAGCGGGCGGGAAGTAAGAGTCGGCAGAGTGGCCCCGAGGTCTTGGCATCCCGACACAGCGCAACTTCTTTGAGACGTCACATGCACGAGGTGAGCAAGACGCGATGGGAGTAGCGGTGAAGCATGAGGCGAGCTTGGCGGTGATGTCCACAACCGACAAATGGCATTGTAAAATACTGGACGCCAAAAGCTTGTACGAGTTCTGCATGGAAAGGTTGCAAAAGCCGAAGGATAGCGCTCGCGACAGAGGTGTTCAGTTCGGGCAAAGATTTTTCTTTCTGGTTGACGGCAAGGACGTGGACATCTCTGGACCTGGGTTTGACACGGTTGACCGGACTTTGGCGTTACACTCGGTGCGTGCAGGGGTGGGGCTGTTGGTGGGCTTGAAGCGGGACCGACAATGCTATTGCGATTATTGTTACGCGCAGTGCGCGAAGGCACAACCTGACACGGAGGGTTGCCTGTACCGGAGTCACGTGGACAGCTGGATGGGAGCAGTTCACCTTGACTGAGGCAACCGAATCTGATGCCCGGCGCACCAGAACAAGAGTCGCGGAG
Organism: Cymbomonas tetramitiformis; assembly: GCA_001247695.2. Lineage (NCBI taxonomy): Eukaryota > Viridiplantae > Chlorophyta > Pyramimonadophyceae > Pyramimonadales > Pyramimonadaceae > Cymbomonas > Cymbomonas tetramitiformis. The sequence goes on along the minus strand of LGRX02014609.1, from coordinate 8,461 downwards.
GCTCGCGATGACGTGAGTGTGAAGGTTGCACGAGGAAACACTTTTGCAAGGCTGTCGGGGGGCGATCCTAATCACCCCTACTATTTGGTGAAGGCGTTGAGCGAGGTGAAGCAGGTGATGAACGCGGATGGGATGCGAGACGACTACTACTCGCCTGGTGGGGAGGGCGTAAATGCTACACCGGGGGAATTTGTCGTTGAAGGCCGATTCTATGAGTGGGCGGATGAGGAAAGCTGCGAGGAGTACTACATAGACACATCCAAGAAATGTCTGACATATTCGCATCATGTCGTGTGTGTGGAAGTGACAATGACCAGACGCAAATACCGCGGTAAGGAGTTTTATAGGTTGACCGATGCTGAGCACCAGCGCATCCTAGGGTTGTTGTGAAGAAGTATAACTATCACAGCAGGATAGATCACTAGAATCTTAGAACCCAAACAACACCATGCTGAATAGCATCTAGTCTCGGCGTGTTGTGCATAACGCCCAACAGGGCCCACGCAAAATATGCCAACATAACAAGAATTCTGTAATCGATTTGGGTAAATTTCAAATTGCGAGTCCCATCAGGAGTGTTTAAGTGATATGTGAAAAACCTCATTTCCACGATTGTGTGCACGCCACACGCGCCGAGTGGCGTGGAACGCCAAAACAGGCCCGCGACAGGCCGTAACAGGCAAAAAAATCGATTTCTGTTGAAATTTGGGCCAAAAAATATTTTTTCCAAAAATTTCAAATTGCGATTCCCATCAGGAGTGCTTAGGTGATATGTAGAAACCCTCATTTCCACGAATATGTGCACTCCACACGCGCGGAGTGACGTAGAACGCCAAAATAGGCCCGCGACAGGCCGTAACACGGTAACAGGCAAAAAAACGCGATTTCTGTTGAAATTTGGGCAAAAAAAATATTTTTTATCCAAATTTCAAATTGCGATTCCCATCAGGAGTGCTTGGTTGATATGTGAAATCCCTCATTTCCACGAATGTGTGCACTCCACACGCGCGGAGTGGCGTAGAACGCCAAAACAGGCCCGCGGCAGGCCGAAACAGGCCAAAAAAATCGATTTCTGTTGAAATTTGGGCCAAAAAAATATTTTTTTCCAAAATTTCAAATTGCGATTCCCATCAGGAGTGCTTAGGTGATATATGAAAACCCTCATTTCCACGAATATGTGCACTCCACACGCGCGGAGTGGCGTAGAACGCCAAAACAGGCCCGCGACAGGCCAAAACAGGCAAAAAACGCGATTTTCGGCCGATTTGGGCCAAAAAAATATTTTTTTTCAAAATTTCAAATTGCGGTGACCATCAGGATTAATTACGTGATATGTGAAACCCCTCAATTCCACGAATCGCTGCACTCCTCACCCGCGTAATGGTGTAGAACGCCAAAACAAGCTAAAAACAACGGTTTTTTTGGCGATTTCACCCTGATTTTTTTTTATTTTTTTTTCGCAAAGTCCTTAGAATTCATGCGATTCCACTGCGATCGCAGTCCGATATAGCGATTCCATGGATATCATCGATTATAGATTTCGGCCATCTTACTCGTGCGGCCGCTCACTTGGTCATGCCGCAGCAAGGCATAGCTATGCGGTTGTATGACAACGACCTCATCGTTTGGGACTCCGAGTACGCGCACTCTATTTCGGAGCCACTTCTTGAGGGCTTGCCCATCACCTCGAGGTCACGTGAAGACACGAGGAATGAGCACATTCCTCCCGCAGAAGGCAAGGTGCTTCGTTTGCGAGGAGGAGGGACCGTGCAAGCAACCAGAAGCTTTGCTGCCGTCTATCACAAGCGACGCACACGCAATGCATATGCACGGGCTCATCGAGCAGGAGCACAAGTCCCACGAAGAGATCAAAATCGTGTGAACAAGAACAATGCCGCGCACAACCGGCGAGCAAAAAGGCGAGCCGCAGCTGTTGGAGCGAGCTGTAGCGGTGCAGCTGCTGGAGCGAGCCGTAGTTGTGGGCAATAGAATAATAGAAACACCGAACTTTTACATTTTATTCTAATTGTATTGTATTGTGATGTTCAACTTAGCACAATATCCTTCAAAGTTTTTGGGCGGGCATGGCACTCGGCCTCCTCGTGGCCCCGCCTGGAAACGTGATGCAACCAACTACCTTGGTTTCATCACGGCTAACGGAGTGTCGCTAACATAGCACAAGCATAACATCTCGTTTGCACCAACACTCACTTCATTGTTGCTTTGCATAATCGTAGGTGTGACGAATGTTGAGGTGTTGGCGATGGAGTCCTATCTTCTCATCGAGGAGGCGGAGGGCGGAGGAAGACCGAAGAATTCATGGGCAGGTGGGGGGCTCTCCAGCATTGTGAAACACTTCCACCTTTTGAAAAAGGCAATTTGTTGAGTGAGCATTGCCAATTGTGTTGCTGTGAAAACCTTGCCAACTATTGCTGAAGGGGTGGCTGCTGAAGGGGTGGCTGCTGAAGGGGTGGCTGCTGCGAGGGCAGATGCTACAGCTGCTCCGGCTGCTCCAGCTGCTACAGCTGCTCCAGCTCCACCAGCTCCAGCTGCTCCACCCTCCCCACTCACGCATTCATTAGTTGCCAAGCATGGCCCCCTCCCCTCCCCCCTCCCCACTTACGCATTCATTAGTTGCCAAGCATGGCCCCTCCCCTCCCCTCCCCACTCACGCATTCATTAGCTCGCCAAGCATGGCCCCCTCCCCTCCCCCCCTCCCCATTCACGTATCACAGTTGCCAAGCATGCCCCTACCCTCTCCTCCTCACCCTGGCATGCACCATTAGTTGCCAAGCATGGCCCCCTCCCCTCCTCCCCACTCACGCATTCACTAGTCGCCAAGCATGGCCCCTCCCCTCCCCTCCCATTCACATTCATTAAGCTGCCGCTACGGCTCCCTCCCCTCCCCCCTCCCCACTCACGCATCGCCAGCTGCGCACGCCCCTCCTCCCCTCCCCACTCACGCATCTACAGTTGCCAAGCATGCCCCCTCCCCTCCCCTCCCCACGCACGCATTCATGGGGCTGCCAAGCATGGGCCCTCCCCTCCCCTCCCCACTCACGCATTCTCCAGCTGCCAAGCATGGCCCCCTCTCTCTCCCCTCCCCCACTCACGCACTCAGCTGCCAAGCATGGCCCTCCTCTCCCTCCCTCACTCACGCATTCATTAGCTGCTGCTTTGCCCCCTCCTCCCCTCCCCACACATCTGTAGTTGCCAAGCATGCCCTCCTCCCTCCCCACGCACGCATTCATTAGTTGCCAAGCATGGCCCCCTCCCCTCCTCCCCACGTACGCATTCATTAGTTGCTGCTACGGCCCCCTCCCTCCCCTCCCCACTCACGCATTCATTAGTTGCCAAGCATGGCCCCCTCCCCTCCCCCTCCCTCTCCCCTCCCCTCCCCTCGGGGGGGGGGGCCTCCCCTCCCCACCTCCCCTCCTGCCTCCTCCCCTCCCCTCCCCTCCTCCCCTCCCCACGATTAAACTTATCAACACACACGGGCCTTTTGAGTATGCATCTTATATCCATACCTTGAGTGCTTGGAGCTTGAGCGTCAACATCTTCTCCAACACTTGCACCCGCATAATCCCCATTGTTTATTGGAGCTCTAGCTTCAGCTTCGGCTCCAACTCCAGCTTCAGCCTCAGCTCCAGCATCACCACCAGCATCACCTCCAATTGAAGCTCCGGCATCAGTTCCAGCTCCAGCTGGAGCTCCAGCTGGAGCTCCAGCTGCTCCAGTTGCTCCAGCTGCTCCAGCTGCTCCAGCTGCTCCAGCTGCTTCAGCTGATCCAACTGCTTAAGCTCTAGCTCCAGCTGCTCCAGCTGCTCCAGCTGCTCCAGCTGCTCCAGCTGCTCCAGCTGCTCCAGCTCCATTTGCTCCAACCGCTCCAGGAGCTCCAGCTCCTCCAGCTCCAAGTGCTCCAGCCCCAGCTCCGGTGCTCCGGTTGCTCCGGTTGCTCCAGTTCCATTTGCTCCAGCTGCTCCGGCTCAGGTGCTCCAGCAGCTCCAGCTCCAGCTGCTCCAGCTCCAGCTGCTTAGCAGCTCCAGCAGCTCCAGCTGCTGCAGCTGCTCCAGCTGCAGCTGCCCCAGCTGCTCCAACTGCTCCAGCTCCAGCTGCCCCAGCTCCAACTGCTCCAGCAGCTCCAACTCCAGCTGCTCCAGCTCCAGCTGCTCCAACTGCTCCAGCTCCAGCTGCTCCAGCTCCAGCTGCTCCAGCTCCAGCCGCCCCAGTTGCTTCTGCATCCGCTAGGGCCTTTGCAACTAGCTCCCTTAGTTGGGCCACCAATTCGTCCTTTGGTAGAATTCTTCCTTGTTTAGAAAAATGTACTCCCTTGGCCTTCTCTATGTGTTTCCATCGATTGAGTTGAGCCTTAACTCTTGCCAAGGGTTGGGATTCACCAGAGAACTCTGAAGGACCACTTAGAAGGGTATCCACATCCTCCATGGACCTACAGGTGAGCAACATTGAAAACTTGTCTATGGTGTCTTGCCGATGCTGTTGTCTCCGTTGAACTGTCTGGATTTGCTCTTGAACAATTTCGAACACTTCTTCGGTGCGCTTTCGCATGACGACCTTTAGCCGCTCCTCCGGCTCTCTCCGTTTGGTTTCTTGCATGGCATAGCGTAGGACGGTTGGTGTCAAGGTCTCCATAGACCCTGTCTCATGGTAGAAACCAAGAGAACGGCTTTGAACTTGCACCTCTGCTGTCCTTGGTTTTTGATTGTACTTCTTTCTTTTTTCTTGCTTGTACCGACCAAGGAGGCTTTCGATTTCTGAGTTGCTAGGAGGGATCTTGGGCAACGCCTCCCGAACCTCTACAGGCACAACCTCCTTCCGAAGAGCGGCTCCACCTTGTGAAGCCAATTGTGTCTTACTGAAGTTTCTGAACACCCTCAAGCACTCCCTGATGCACACCGTCATCAAGCCAGCAGCCAACAAGAAGACTTCATTTGGCTCCGAAGCAAGGTACTCTCGGATGCCGTTAGCAATCACTGGCTTTGGCCTTTTGACATCGGCCCCAAACATGTGATGATAGAGTCCTGTTCTAGTAGGCGACCTCCAAGTTGCCTCCTTTCCATCCAACAGAGGACGTGGGTCTTGGATGAGTTGTAGAAGCTCTTGCTCTATGTGGTCATACCGGGGGGGCATGTCCCACACGTCATCCACCACCTCCTTGACACTCGAAAAGCCAAAGCCACACTCATAATACCAAAGATATGCCACGCCCATCTCGATTATGGTGGCGGTGTCACCAAGGCCCTCGTAGATGTTTTTGTCCAAGTTGCCCTCTGTCTCGTGGGCTGCCTTTTGCTGTTCAAGGAAAGCTCGCACCACATGGCGCAAAAGAAAAAGAGCCCCACAATTCTGTGACTTCTCATGGAACCGGGCTTTCCCCACGGCACGGAGCTGAGGATAGTCTTCACTATGAGTATTCACTAGCCATAGTTTCCATAGGTCGATAGGTGTTGTGTTCCGTTCTCCCGAGGTTTAGGGCAAGCCAAGGCAAGGGAAGCCAACACCACTAGAGATATCCCACCACACGCCACATTCTCCACCTCGGTGTCTTTGTTGGTTTGCCATTTGTTGGGGAGTGCAATAGGAGAAGAGACGGAGGACATGGAGAAGATGGCGGTGTGCTTTGGAAGCCCTTGATCTTCAAGAGAGGTGAGCTCCCCAAGCAAAGCATCATTGGCATACCCACGAGCCGTCCAAAGGTCATGAAGGTCTTGCTCACATAAGCATTGTGCCTTGAACTTATTCCCAAGAGCCATTGCTTCACCAGTTGTCAAGGCATAGCCCTCTCCTAGTCCTTGCTCCACCTTCGTGCGCAAGCTCCAAGAGAGCTTGAAACCAGCTGTGAGGCCTTGTCGACCCGTGTTGTCTCCCTTGTGTTCACAGCAGACACCCACAAGCACCGTAGAGAGGGGACCATACTTGGCTTTCCTTTCAACCTCGAGCAACTTGGCACGCTTAGGAACATCTGCAGCATGGTCTCCTGTTTGCACTGCAATAGAAGCCAGCTCCATGCACTTGGACTTGTCCTCGGGAATCCCAGTGTTTCTAGCTGTTTCTTGAATACAGGCTAGTTTCCTCTTCAAGCCTTGAGGAAAACAAATGCAATAAGGTGAGCAACACCCCATCACCTTGGCACAATATCTTTCAAAGTTTTTGGGTGGGCATGACACTCGGCCTCCTCGTGGCCCCGCCTGGAAACGTGATGCAACCAACTATCTTGGTTTCATCACGGCTAACGGAGTGTCTCGCATAGCACACGCATATACGCCTCACCCCTCACCCCTTCCCACTCATCACCTCCCTCCCCCCTCACCCCTCCCCACTCGGCAGTACCCTCCCTCTCCCCCCCTCCCCACTCATCACCACCCTCCCCCTCCCCCTCCCCACTCATCACCTCCCTCCCCTCCCCCCTCCCCACTTATCACCACACTCCCCCTCACCCCTCCCCACTAAACACCACCCTTCCCCTCCCCCTCCCCCCCCTTCCCCACTCATCACCTCCCTCCCCCTCACCCCTCCCCATTCAGCAGTAACCTCCCTCTCCCCCTCCCCATTCATCACCACCCTCCCCCCTCACCCCTCCCCACTTATCACCTCCTCCCCCCTCACCCCTCCCCACTTAGCATTACCCTCCCTCTCCCCCCTCCCCACTCATCCACCCCCTCCCCCTCACCCCTCCCCCCTCCCCACTCATCACCTCCCTCCCCTCCCCCTCCCCACTTATCACCACCCCCCCCTCACCCCTCCCACTCATCACCTCCCTCCCCCTGTAGGAGGTAGAACTAACCTTCTACTTGACAGTGGTGTGAAACTACTTGTGGATCATATATAGTGCAAGGTTCTATATTATGCACTATATCGATAAAAGAGCCTTCCCCATGGCCCCATGGGGAAGATGCATGCACCACAAATGACGCGCCTTGGCGGCTCTATACCGCACATATCGGGGTGGGATAAGGTAGTGTGGTTATGAAGACATATCGAGGGCTTCATGGCTGAGCGGATCGGAGAGATGGCGCGATTCAACAGCCTGTACCAAGTCGAGACCAGCACACACGTCGTGCAGCTCAGCGAGCACCTCCACCGAGTCGAATGGGGGTGTCAAGTGTCGGGCGGTTGGCGAGGGGCAGTGAGAGCGGTCAGGCCCTCAGAGGCGGCCATGATAATAACGCTCACATACCTTCTGGCTGATTTTGGAAATTCAAGTCGATTCGTGCTCTTGAACACCGTCACCTGTTCATAAAGCATTTGGGAAAGCTGGGGCACACTTCCGACTCGATTCTGACCGAATTGCCCAAGTTATTCGGGCAGACGTATCGTTATCTTGAGCGAGATTTGAAGTTTCGATTTAGGGGGCGGGGTGGAGTTGGCGGGATCGTATATGATAGTGCTAAAAGGCGGGGGTTTGTTTGGAGGTCAGATGTCGAGGTGCCTAGGCTTCAGGAGGGGTAGGAAGTGAGGGGGCAGGCAGGCAGGCAGCGAAAATCCAGCGAAAAAATATGCGGTAAGTTTCCTCGATGTAGGGTTTGGCGGCATTGCGTGAACGCCTTACTTACTCGGAATGACATTTGGGGATATGATATCTTGAGGTAATTTTGTGCGGGGAACACGTTTCTGAGGTCAGATTGGTGATTTGACAAAGTGGGATGGTCGATTTTCGCCGAGCGCCCCTGCGGGGCGTAGACAGGGGATAGCGCGCAGTACGGTAGGATATGCCTCTCCAGGGGGGGCTTGCCGCCCGTTGCGAATCCGGATAGATCACTGATCCAGATGGGCGATACGACATCTTCATCGTGTTCGCCGTCCAAAATCGCTCTAGTGACATGTCCCTTACCCCATTTGCCTCGGAGAGCATCCATTGATAACGAGTCCCACAAGACAGACTTAGGGTTATAACTCGGAGTATCGATAAAAGAGCCTTCCCCATGGCCCCATGCATGGGGAAGATGCATGCACCACAAATGACGCGCCTTGGCGGCTCTATACCGCACATATCGGGGTGGGATAAGGTAGTGTGGTTATGAAGACATATCGAGGGCTTCATGGCTGAGCGGATCGGAGAGATGGCGCGATTCAACAGCCTGTACCAAGTCGAGACCAGCACACACGTCGTGCAGCTCAGCGAGCACCTCCACCGAGTCGAATGGGGGTGTCAAGTGTCGGGCGGTTGGCGAGGGGCAGTGAGAGCGGTCAGGCCCTCAGAGGCGGCCATGATAATAACGCTCACATACCTTCTGGCTGATTTTGGAAATTCAAGTCGATTCGTGCTCTTGAACACCGTCACCTGTTCATAAAGCATTTGGGAAAGCTGGGGCACACGTCCGACTCGATTCTGACCGAATTGCCCATGTTATTCGGGCAGACGTATCGTTATCTTGAGCGAGATTTGAAGTTTCGATTTAGGGGGCGGGGTGGACTTGGCGGGATCGTATATGATAGTGCTAAA
>LGRX02014608.1:0-21111 GCA_001247695.2 Cymbomonas tetramitiformis | reverse complement strand
GGGGAGGGTCCACCGGATGAAGGGGTTGGGCCGGGGGGTGCACCCCTGCAGCAGCTCCTCACGGAGGGCAGCGCGCTCAGCATGGAGACAGCAGAACAGCTTGTGAAACGGTAACGAGGTTCCTTTGTTATGTCTCTATGGATGTCGTATGGCCCGCCTTACTGACAAATCTTTTCCTATCCCAAGTCTGCTCTTTGGCCCCCCCCGGAATGAGCATCACTCCCCCTGTGGTTGGCCACTTCCCTCAGATGGCAGCAGCAGAAAGCCAGCGCGATGGGCACCACACGCAGCATCAACGGGCTCAAGGGGGTGCTCTCCGGAGAAATGCTTCAAGAGGTCCACCCTCTTATCCCATTCCCATCCCGTTCCTGCAGCCGCCAAGTTGTGAGACCCGCAGGGTGTGCCCCTGTGTAATGTGCACCGCTGAAGAATAAGCGCCTCCTGGATATTGCACACCATGTCATGTGGTAGTGGACGCGAAGTGCTGCAGTGCAAAGTAAGCCCTCGTCATTGCATCATTGCAATCTTTCGTGTTCGGGCGCCTGTTGTCCGATATGTCATCATCGAAGATGCAGAGAGGTTCCAGCGTTGGTGCATGAGCTTATCTGGGGAGCCTCATACTGAACGGCTACGATGACATCATGGGAGTGCGTGCTAGCCACAAGATGTACTGCTGCCTGGTCCGAATGGGAGCGTAGTAGTCTTTTCCCCTGCTCCTTATTTGAACTCGCGAACTTTGTATCGTCAAATTGGCATGGATAGCCCTGCCAGCCCAGCATGCTTCCTGGTGGGTTGTTATTTCGATGGAACCTCATTGGAGATATGGACACCACTCTCTTGAGGCGATCATCATAAGTGAGAAGGGGGTGTATGGAAAACAGTGGATGTCTCGGGCAAGCGACGCAATGGCACGTGGGTGGTACTGGAAGTACAAGCTGCTCAGCATGAATGTGGACGGCATACAGAGCATCGGAGATTTAGGTGACAGCGTGCAGAGAGCAACAATAGACGTTACTCTGAACGAAGCAGCCGAGCTTGTGCACCCTGGGTCGCCTCTCAATGACGATGCCTACAAGAGGTGCACTCATGCTCTCACACCTTATGACCTTCTCCCATTTCCATCTCAAAAGGCTGATGGAGAAAGCTCCACACATTTTGTACCCCCATCATTGTCATTGGCATGAAAGCGTATTACTGAAGTGCATGCGGCATTCATCCGATACGGTATGCTCGGTATGCATGGGCACCTTGGCGTCAGCTACTGAGGGTAGTCGCTTTGCTGTGGATTTTGGTCGCTTCAGCACGTACCGTGTGCAATACCAAGCGTCAAATGCAGGTGGCGGATGGAAGCTCTGTGGTAGCACCATTTTGCGACTCAAGCCGTAGACTGCAGGGAATGGAATAATTTAATGAGATAGCAATCTCATAGACCTGGTGAAGTACCAGTACAACACTGCTGGTAAAAGAATATAGCAGCAAATGATACGGGGACACTGTCACATGTGTGCTGACTCTCATGCCTACAACTAAACTCTTTGTATTGCGCCATTCCTTCCTGATAAATCCTTCCTGATAACGAGCGATCTAAAGTTCTAGTTATTTTTTCTGAATACGCTTCCCTGCATTGCTTACGTGTGATCAGAAATGTGTAGTCGCTGTCACATATATGCCTTAAGTCACGTTCCTGAAAGCTTACAGCATTCACTCCGTGCTTCCATTTCATGGAGTAACAAAAGGTGAGCAGCATTTATGTCATAACAAATTACTGCTCAGGATTTGACTGTTGGTAACCCAAGCTTGAGCTACGAAGTAGTGCATATCACGGCTTTTCACACGGATAATCGACTTTGAAAGTGAATATTCCGATCGTGGAGCTGGATTTTCATGCCTAAGGCCATGCTATTAAAGACCTCCTGTATCCAGGAACGTGCGGTGTTTATGCTTTCCATTCTTGCAACGACACTATTGGCTGAAACATTTCCGATGTTTGCTTTGAGATCTAAGAACCCGATGTATTACGCCATCGCGGCGCTCCCCAACACCATCGGGCGCATAAATACCGTACATCGCTTTTTAGGTATACGACGGCTTGCGGTGGGCGTTACCGTCCCGGCAAGCACACCGCACGGGTCACGAAGTGCCATGCGTCAGAATACCGCTTTGCCGGCAGCTGCGCCACTTGGTGACGCTGACAACTTGCCTGTATCGGTCCAGTATACCACAAGCCACCTCGCCGTATGATGCCCCTCTATAAGTACGTCAATTGTGACGGCGTATGCAAGGCTGAAAGGCATACCATGATTGGCACAAGCACGTTCTCGCCGACACCGTGACGGCAGCAAAACCCTCTGCTCGCTCCGTCGCTCGGCCCCCGAATTTGAGAACGAGGATAACCCATCCCCCTCCCCATCCCCATCCGCCCTCCCCATCCCCATCCACCTCCCCATCCCCCGCCTCCCTATCCTCCTTCCTTTCTTCGTCGTCCCTATCTCCTCACTCAGTCCATGCCCCCACCACCCGGCCTGTATACAATCTCACCCCCCCGGCTCCCCCACCACCGTCCTCGGCCAGCTGATTCTCCGCCCGCATGAGTTTTGCACGTCTAATCCCCTAAGGGTTTCATATTCTGTCTCACCCGCCGCAGATTCGGTAGCAGACACATTTAAACTGCCTACAACAACTCGGTATTGTTCTTGATATTCGCGTGCGGTGGTTTTAGAAAAAATGATTTCATCCGTAAGGGCAATAGTTTCCTGTTTCAAACCGGCGTTTTCGTACTCCAAATTTGCCACCTCACCCGCTTTGTTACTTAGTTCGTTGCGTAAATCATGCAATTTATTTTCCGCAGTTTCTTTTTGCGAACTTACAGCTTCTAATTCAGAAACCAGTTGGTCGCGCTCTTTCCTAACCTTATCGAAATGTGTTTCTGACTCTGCAGTCTTGGTTGGCAATTCTCCCACAAGTTTGGATGACTCGGGCCTCGTAATTTCGGTAGCGTCGACAACGGCGGCAACCACGGCGTCCTTACTATGATTTTCGTTAGATAATTGTTTTTATTTTCCGAATACTTACGAGTTAAGCTACTAACCTCATCTTCAAGTTGTTTTATGTCTCTGTTTGCCTATGCAACCATTTTGTTGTATCCATCCGCTAGATCAGCATGTCCCCGATAGAGCCCTTGGAGTTCTGCGAGCTAAAGCTGTAAACAAAGTGTAATATTAGTGTAATCATATAAGTGTAAAGATAGTGTAATATTATTTTTAACAATAGTTTAACCACTTTTTTTGCACTTATTCTGACCATTTGTAGACAATTCATGCCGATTCTTTTGAAAACGTTGATAATTTAATAACTCGATAACTTGCCTTCAAGGATATTACATCGACTTGCCATTAGTACCTCATACCCATAGGCCACCTATATCCATTTTGGAGGATTTTGTATGCGGATGCTTTTTTACGGGGGTGCATGTTATAGTGACGGCTTTACATAGAAAAAGCTGCATGCAAAACGGCGGTTCCAATATTCATATTTGTGATATACATTCAAAATCATATTTATTTCTTGGGATAAGTCTAGATTGGGTGTAGACATTTCATTATAATCCAGATTGGGTGTAGGCACTTCATTTTAATCTAGATTGGGTGTATAAGTAACTTCATCTAATTTAGATTGGGTGTAGGCACTTCATTCTTAATCTAGATTGGGTGTAGGCACTTCATTTTAATCTAGATTGGGTGTAGGCATTTCATTTTGGTCTAGATTGGGTGTAGACACTTCATTTTAATGTGCCATTGGGTGTAGACACAGGTATAGGGGGTACAGGTCGCAATTTCTTTTGTTATTTGTTGCAAAAAAATAAAAACATTATTTCGCGAATTCAACCGGTAGATATCAACATCCGACCACAATGAATATATCTAACGGTTGAATTTGCGAAATAATGTTTTTGTATGCGATTACTAGCGAAAAACTGTTCGGAACCGATGTTTGTTGTCATTTGTTGCAAAACAAAACATCATTTCGCAAATTCAACCGGTAGATATCGACATCTAACCACAATGGACATATCTAACGGTTGAAATTGTGAAATAATGTTTTTGTATGCGATTACTAGCGAAAAACTGTTCGGAACCGATGTTTGTTGTTATTTGTTGCAAAACAAAACATCATTTCGCAAATTCAACCGGTAGATATCGACATCTAACCACAATGGACATATCTAACGGTTGAAATTGTGAAATAATGTTTTTTGTATGCGGTGACTAGCAAAAAAATGTTCGTAATCGATGGTTTTTGTTGTTTGATGCTTAAAAAACATTATTTCGCAAATCCAACCGGTAGATATGTTCATTGTGGTCAGATGTTGATATCTAACGGTCGAATTTACATAATAATGTTCACATGCAATATTATCAATGTAAAATGTAATGCCCTCCAGGCATCAAGGTATGTTAAAATGAAGTCTACGCCCAATCTAGATTAGAAATGAAATGTCTACACCCAATCTAGATTAAAATGAAGTGCCTACACCCAATCTGGATTAAATGAAATGTCTACACCCAATCTGGATTAAAATTAATTGCCTACACCCAATCTAGATTAAAATGAAGTGCCTACACCCAATCTAGATTAGAATGAAGTGCCTACACCCAATCTGAATTATAATGAAATGTCTACACCCAATCTAGACTTATCCCTTATTTCTTACTGCAACAATGCGTGTGAGAAATATGCCATGTCGGCATATTTTCATTGTATCAGAACGAGGAGTCTGGCGACCTGCTTAGTATCAGTTTTCACTTTTTCGAATTTCTTTCGAACCAATAGGTGGACTCATCTCCGGGGAAGACTCGTCGGTGGTGTCACCACTATGCGATATTATCCCCGGGCTCGCTGGGCACGACAGAATTGGAACATGAGCAGGGCTTTGATTTTCAGCAGGGTATCTTTCTGGGTTGATAGTTTCCAGTGCTCCGCGCACAGCCTTCTCCCAATATAGCCTCCACTCATCAACAGGCACTGCTTTTAAAGTTTGAAGAAGTGTGTTGAAGGCCATATGCACAAACGGATCTTTGTCGGGTTGCTCATTTTTCATATCGAAGGCTTGGTTACAAGCCTCCCAAAAGCCAGCATATCTATGTAATAGTGTACGCTCCTGTATTGGGGCCATTGATCCAAGTCCACGGAGATCTTGTATAGTCGAGTAGAGCTACAAAAGATAGCAACCACACGTAACACTGAGGGTATGTATGCGACTTCCAAAAGTTAGGGACACATATTGTGTGAAGTATGCATAGCAGGGTAGCACGAAAATGAAAACAAGAGCGGCTACACCATGTATCAATGCCGTTTAGGGTTTCCAAAGCACCAAACGCAAGTGCCGAGGTTACGGGGTCCCGAGGACCCGAGTTTGCCAAAACAATATTTGTAAAAATTTCGTCACCACTACGAGGGACCCATGAATACAACGAGGTGAAACTCTTAGTATTTAGAGTCCGTGTTTACGAGGTAATTTAGTTAACGGCACGCGGTTGCTCTTATTTGCTCCGTATTTTACTCTCCGTCTACGATACGCGCACCGCATATAGGTTTCTATGTAAATACAGGGTTCTAAATGGGCCGTTTAACAACATACTTATACTTTACAGATTTGTCCAGTTGGCAATTTTTGCACCTCAATACTAACGCAGCAAAGCTACACCTTCTCGACTCGCGCAAAACTTTCCGTAGGCTATTCTTACACCTCAATACTAGCACGGTGGTACCGCCCCTTCTCGACTCGCGTAAGACCTTCCTTTCGAACTTCTGTAATTATCAGTCTACTTCTTCATCTTTCGGCCATTGTCACACTTGTGCCGCGGCAAAAACTACACTCTGCAGCTCTTCATCCTTTGGGACCTTCCCGCTTACACAATGACAAATATCTATGGAGGGCCTAAGGAATCTCATACTTGAAAAGAACAAAGTCTTCATCTCCCTCAATCATCTTCTGCAGGGCGCAACTGAGATGGAAAACCGCCGAGAAATAGTTGGTCTGCTTCTGTTCGTAGCCTAGGAAGCAGCGGCCCTTTCGTAGGGCCGCAATCCCCCCACTGCCCGAGCCCATGAAAGGGTCCATCACCACCTGACCCGCAGAGGACGTGTACCTCTCCACCAGATACTCCCCAAGCTCGACGCTCTTCTGTCCCACCACCAAAGTCTTGCCGTCCTCGCTACACTTGCTCTTCAAAGCCGCACATCCCGTGATCTGGCAGTTATGCTTGAATGTACCAGTCGAGTGCAAAGCCTGGAACGGCGCCGCGTACTCCTGGTAATGCTCCATTGCCATCTCACACAGATATTTCACCATGTCCGAGGTCTTTTTGGAAGTCCAGTTCTCCTTCGCCCCGAACTCCTTCACGTTCTTCTCAAGGACCGCCTCCAAAGATTGGTACTCGAACAAGGACAACGGGCCCAAGACATTCCCGCAAAAAAAGTTAGTCAAGGTCTGCACACCGGCTATACCCTCCAAGTCCGGGCCGAACTTTGCCAGCACCGCCTTCTTGTAATCCAGCTTCGGCTTGTTCAGGGAACGTGCCAGAGTGGTGTACAGGTGCCCTGAAGCCGTGGGTGTGTTCCCCCGTACCTCACTTTGGCGTACACCATCCAACGATAACGGGGTCATTTTGTAGCTACCCCCTACCATTTTTGTAGCTACTGTGACATTTTTGTAGGTGTCCCAGAATCGACCGGGAATTTCCCCCGGAAATTCTGGGACAATCTTCGTTTTTGTAGGTGTCCCAGAACCGACCGGGAATTTCCCCCGGAAATTCTGGGACAATCTTCGTTCCCTTATAGGGGAAAGGGGAAAATCCCTGGAAATTCCCGGGGTCAATCCCAGTGTTCCAGTGTGCGCAAGGATGCATCCACGCAACCAAACCGTCATGTAGCTCAAATTAAAATGGTGTGGAGGGCAGGACTCGACCTCGTAATCTATTGTTCATGAGCTCAACGCATCACCAGTGTGCTATGCCATCCCTTTAAAGGGCAACATGGGAAAAACTATATATAAGACATTATACAAATCGTCGACCAGAACATTCGTCTTGCATCTATATATCGACCGCTCGATCGACCGACCAATCGCGATATAGTGACTGCCAACTGTGCGATAGGGAGCACAACGTGTACATACGTCAGCGTTATCACCTGGCTTGTGGATGTGCGCTGACGTGGCCGGGGTTTCTGGACTTATATTTAATATTGCTAATGGAGTGCCGTGGACGAAGCAGACGGATTGAATCTTAACGGGTTCTTACGAATTATACAAAATATCCGACGTTGCATTTAGCCAGAGCGACGGGAGAAGTTACGATGCCCCACGACCCGATCAGGATCTACAATCTCGACGCGTCTCACCGACGCTCGTCGGAGTCTCGGAGCCGATAATTACATTAGCCCGACGGAGCTAATCTTGAATAGAGACCGCCGCCAAAAAGGACACACTGTGTGCCAGCTCTCTGAGTGCCAGCGCTCTGTTACTTTTCCCAAAAGAATGTTTGAAAAACACCCACGTTTTCTGTGCGGCGTAGCTGGCACTGAAATTTTGCATGCGGAGCCGGCAGTGAGATACTCCATGCCGTCTATTGGGTAGCCTGCAAACAGCTGGCGGGATTGGCCTGGCCCGCCATGCTACAAGATGTAGGCGAAGGTGCGAACTTTCTCCACTCAATCGACTTTTTTTTTCTATGGCTCCATCAACCTGCCAAGAGTACTCTCCTGGAGAGCAGGAGGAAAACGCTGTCCTGTCCATGTTTCAAGGCCCATCCCCGATTCCTCCTGTTCCTCCGCGGAGCCCGCTGAAACCAATCTCTGAAAATGAGCTCCTTCAGCAAAAGATAATGAACGAATGGGGCAAAACTAATACATCTGTCCAACATTCTTCCCCTTCGGACAATTGTTTTGTTTCGGGCGAACTCGCTCAAGCCGCAACTAAGCTCGCTTCCTCACAGGATGAAGATACGGACTTCCAGCCCACGAAGAAACGCACTCGGCCGGACGCCTTGAAGTTCGTCCCAAAGGTGAGCACTCCTAACCTTCCCCTCTCTCATCGTGTACCTGCTATTTTCTTTGAAAAACTTGTACAGAATAGATCTGGCTGTTTGTAATTGTGTTGGCAATATGTGTTTTCTTTCAGGGCAAGCCCGGGGAGTGGCGGCCGTTTCACCCTGCGTTCAGCGCGAAGGCCCTTACCTTTTCCTCGTGCACTGACGGCTTAAAATATCTGAAGCGTGATCCCTGTCGATGGCTGCGCATCGCCCCTGGAAAACGATCCCGTATTTACGGCTGTGATTCCCACCGGGGTGAAAACGGGGAACCATGCCCTGCGAAAGTCAAACTCCAGCAGAATGTTGACACCGGAAGGTGACACCCTCCCTCCTGTTCAGTGTGTTTCCTGTTTTATCAAATTTCAAAAAACCCCCGTCGGGTTCCAAGTTCAGACATCATCTTTATGTTAAGGGATACCAGCACACCCTGCTTTGCGGGACCGTAGCCGGGGGTAGTCGTAATGTCTGAACGCGGTTGTTTCTGCGGTTACTAACCTGCGTATGGTTTGTGCACACGCAGTTGGGACGCCCTTGACAACTCGGTGGCGCATGCAGCCAACGACAACCCTGTGGTGCAACACTCCGTCCGGTTCCGTGAAAACCGTAATGCTGTCGTGAAGCTTATTGCCACACACAGTGGCAAACCGGTGTTCAGCAGAAACAAACACTTGGATGAGGCCTGGGATGGGACCGCGGAATCTCGCAAATATTTTCCAGACGCTGATGCCTCCCGGAATTTGGCACGTCAGCATCATCGGCAGACTGTTGGGGAGCAAGGTCCTGTGGACCTTGTGGTGGGGCTCGAAGAGTTTATCGATCAAAACTCCCCACCTCAAGAACGTGCAGCATTCCTTGACTGGCAGAGTAAACAAAACCCGGTCACCCCTTTTGTGATGATGTACGAAAGGTACTGAATACCTTCTTTGCCCTCCCATATTCTTGCCTACCCTGTTATTATTCTTGTAGTATTCTTATCTTGTTGATGTCTTGTGAGTACTCTCTGAAAACCGAGTTCCGGTTATTCACTTTTCAATAGGCATTCAATGTATTGAATGCGTATGTATTCCTCGCAGGTCCGATGAATTTGGTCCGTGCGTCGTGATGTCCAACACTGCCGTGGCTGAAAACATTCTCTTCGAGTGGCGATCCCATCTTCCCGCCAACATATTCACTTGCTCTGCTGACGGCACGTTTGGTCGGGAAGATGGTTCATATACACACTTGGACTTTGGCACCAACTCCATTGAATTTGAGAAGCCGCATCTATGGGAGGATTTCGAGGACAAGCGGAGATGTCCGCACATGACGTTCCGTGTGTTTCTGTATGCCACTGCTAAGTCGGAGTCCACCTTTGCTTACAAGATTCCTTTGCTGGCTATGATAAGGTGTGTTCATACCCTGCCACTTGCCCAACTATTATCCCACTTTCACTTGCAATATTTATTCCATGCTTGAATACTAGACTATTGTTTCTGAGAATATGTTTCCGATTTGTTTGACAGATATGCACGTACGGCTGCGTTGGGATCTGCAGCTTCCCATCTCTGTGGCCATTGGGGACCCGATGCGTTCTTTGTCCGCTGCCTGCACTTTGATCATTGAGGAGAAGTTCACCACTTCTGGTGACCTCGTGAAGGTTGTCAACCCAAAGGATCGTGAGCATGTTCGGCGTCTCTGGCAAAAGGCGATCGAGAAGCACACACAGCCTGGCGCCATCCGTGAACGATTCTTGCGGGATCACAACCTACTCGTGCGCATGCCAACTAAGGAGGCCTTCGACTTCACTTCGCGCGTTGCGGTTAAGTCTTATCGCCGACAAATGTACACCGTGATCGTGACCGATTGCCACAACTTCCTGAAAGGCATCCACACTGGCTATTTTCTCGGAGCGACCGAGATTCCTGGGGTGACACCTGAAAGTCAATCTGAAGAGCGCCTTCACCGAGAAGATCACAGATATGTGAAAGCGGGTGCCTCTCATCTTGTCGTCCTCACCCAGTCTTTCCCCACACTCTTGAAGCTGCGCGCTTGGGATGGGATTGGAGTGAGCCACAAGCTGCTCACGACACCGCTTCCGTACATCGCCCTTGCGCAAGCTTTGGTGCGAGCTGAATGTGCCGTCGAGTTTTCTCAAGCCCGCTTGTACAAGTCACGGGACGGCTATGATTTCTACTACGTGAACAAGGAGGCCCTCCCCGACAAGCCGATGTCGGAGTTTCGAATCAAGAAGTTCCGGACCATCCTGAATGACTCAGGTGTGCACTCCTCCCCTTGTGTTAGACTATCTTATCCTTCCCATCCTGCCTGCTTACTTGTTGACAATCTTCTTGTGTTGCATCGTGCACTAATATATTGTGGGGTGTCTCAATAGAGGACACGACTGAGCTATTCAAGGACACCTCCGTGGTGGAGAAGTACTTCGACAACATTGTCGAGGTGTGCCTGTCTGTGGATGACACGGGGAACATTTTAGACGGCACCTCCTGCACCTGCGAGTGGTTCCTTCGGTTCCGCGCCCAGTGTGGGCACATCCTCTGCGTCCGCCACCTGATGCACGAGGTGGATGTTTTCACCTTGACCGCGGAGGCCTTCCCCAAGAACAAGCCGAAGACCATGGCACAAAAACGGGCTTTTGAAGCTAACAAGTAAACGTAGCTGTGTAGAGTTGACTTGATTCTGCTATGTAGGATCCCTGCGCGTTAGATCCTAGATATTAAAAAAACATCTGTATGCTCCAGTATAAGCTGACCTGTAAGACGTGCAACCTCTGATATGAGCTGCAATTAAAGCCTTTGATAGTATATTATTGCTAAATGCTTTGTCTCAATTGTATTGCTTTAACATGCTTTCAAGTGTCTTCTTATATATTTTGGCATTGTGTATTCATCGTGCATTCTTTAATCAGTCAGTTTTTGGTTTTCAGTAATTTCTGGATTTTGCGGTCCGGCACTTTTGTGGCTACAGCTACAAAATGGGCCAACCCGGCAGCTTTTGTAGCTATAGCTACAAAACGGATCACCCCGGCAGCTTTTGTAGCTATAGCTACAAAACGTATCACCCCGGTAGCTTTTGTAGCTAAGCTACAAACCCGGGTAGCTACAAAAATGGTAGGGGGTAGCTACAAAAACGTCGTGTTACCCCATCCAACAGCACGAACCCCGGCATGTTCTTGTATACCTGTGCAAACATACCACTTCAGTCCCCGTGGCTTCAAGCACACCCTCAAACTAACAGCGAAGCATCCCGTGTACCTTCAGACGGTTCTTTGAGGCCTCGTGGTTTATGCAGTTCAATGCCGTGATGTCTCCCATTGCGAACACGATGGCCTCGCCATCCGCCTTGCCCAGGTCCTGCTTCTTGCTGTCCTGTGACAGGGCCGCGTTCAGATCAAATACAGTGCTGATCGCCTGCAATGCTGCACCCCATTCAACCTCCGTGTTGTACCCAATGTCCTTCTCGTTACCCCATGGGACATCCGTGATGACCGCCGCGATCCCGACTCCCTCCATCAACTTGGCATGCAAGTCCTTTGCAATCTCCTCGTACGTCCCAAGGACCAGAGTCAACAATGGAATTCCTGCAATGAACTCAACTCTTTTCAGCCCCCGCAATGTCTGGCCAACAACAAACAATTAAGCCACACATGAACAAGAGCTTACCTGCACCAATGATGGCACGGGATGTCAATACGATCGGGTCTTGCACAGCTCCCGCCATCTTGTGCTTGCGCAGGCGAAACATAACCTTCGGCTCCGACGCCTGCTTCTTCTTTCTTCCCGCCCCTTTGGCCTCTTTCTTCAGTTCAGTTGTTGTCTTGACTTCAACGTACACCGGGTAATCCTTCTCATATTCAAGAGAAGTCCACCGCAAGGCGATGAAACTCATGAGTTCCTCAGCATGTGCCTCATCAAAAACAGGCTCCGTACCGTTGCGCAAGGGCCCGCCCGTGGCCAAAACCTTGTCCACGGACACGTTAGATAGATCGAGTGGCTCCGGCACCTCTTCCTCCTCTTCCTTCTCTACCTCTTCCGCCTCGGCCTTCTTCTGCAACTTCGCCGCACGTAACTCTGCGGCCTGGAGCTTGGCGATCTCCGCTTTCGCTCCTGCATGAGGTCCAGCGTTGTCGGACTGGTCGAACAGTTTGGGGTTCCAGTTCAAGTCTCGCAACCGCTCCCGCATCTCCTTGTAGGCGACAGCTTTCATCTCAACCAGCTTGTCAGCGCCCATCGTCACATCCTTTTGGTACCAGGTATCCTTCGCGCGGTTTTTACTCTTGCGTTTGGCCTTCTCCCACTCAGCGACTCTCCAGCATCCGAACTTGCCGCGTTGAAACCGCGCGCAAGGTTGGGTTTGGCAACGGCAGTCAGGAACATCACCTTAGGAATGAACCGTCGGCTTTGATATCATGCATATTTTGGCTTTTCCCCCTTCCTACGACGGTCCCTGACACGAGAAGATTGGCAGACGAAGTACTTCTCGTCGAAGTGTACAGTGACGCTGTCGTCGGTGTCAAAGTAGTCAGAATCTTCTGCAAGCCGTTCTGAGGCCAACGCCATACGCTCGTCGAAATGCTTGCGAGTAAGCAACGGCTTGTAACGCAAAGCATAAGAGCGAACGTTTTCACGCTTGAGAAACCTCTGCACTGAACTGCTACTCACTTGCGTCGTCTTGGACACCTCGTTGGCGATTTCCTGATTGGTGAGGAAAGATTTGCTGCGGAGCGTCGCGAAGATGAGACGCTTCACTCTGCCAGAGAGCACGCGAGAGGGTGGGGCACTCCTCAACTTTTCCCCGCCTTCCCTATCCATAACTTCGTCGTGACAACGCTTGGGATACTGGACATTGACACCCCATTGCTTCGCAAGGTCGGCGACGGAAATACCAGTCCCACGACCGGCAGCTTTGATCTCCTTGTAAGCCATGGCAATCTGAAATCGTTCTGCCTTGGTCTTTTGCAGCCATCCACGTGGACGCTTGGCGATGGGATTCTTGCGATTGTAATATTTTTGAGTGGCGTACCCGTTATTTTTCCGTGGTCTACCCTTCGGCTTTCCAGTGCACTGTTTTGACTTCAATGCCTGCCGAACTCTATTCTCTAAGGCGTTTCCTAATGCGATGCCAGTTTTGGCCTGGGCGTGGGCGGAAGACCCCCGCGAGCGTACCACCATGGTCGAAAAACATAACAGCTTCAAAAACGTTCCCGCCCATATCGTGCGTTTCACCTGTTGCGTAGTTGCCAATACTAATTAAACACTGAATAGTCCAAGATGTCTGGAAGGTTTCACTCGAGACTCGACTATGAGGTAGAGAACTTCACATGCCGATCGTCATCTGTATGATCCGATGGGCGACATGGGCGATTTTTTATGGTTTTAGAGGTCATGTTTGCCACGTGCTCACTTCCCTAAGCGGCAAGATCTTCGGGTTTGAGCCCGTCGATGGCAGAGTTGCGCATATCGCACCGATTTGGGCAATTTAAAAGGTGCGATGTTGTTTCCGTCGAATGCCATCGATGAACCACGTGTCCCATCGACTGGGAGACTTACCAACAGTTCCCTTGATGGGTTCCGGGTCGATTCCACGGGTTGGAACGCCCCTCTAAGTTTTGCAGAATTTAGCTTCGACCCCCCTAAAATGCCGATTTTGACCTTGCACGATATATTGATAGGTAGTTACGATTGATCGTTACATGATCACCCCTAACCCTCACGATTGCCTAGACGATTCTTCGAGGTCCAATCCAAACGAAATTTGAAGCCATTTGGCCAAGAAACGAGGAAGTTATCGCATTTTCCGTGACCGCGTATTTCCACCGCTAACCCCTAAAAAAACGAAATAGACTGTTCGAATGATTTGGAGCGAAGCATATTTTTTTTTTTATTCGCCTGCGGCGGGCATTTCCGGCGGCCTTCGGCCGATTTCTTGTGGCCTCCGGCCACTAAGAACAACGCTGGCTGGGGGTGGTTTTGGAGGGTCGGGTCTTTGGTCTCGGCCAGATGAGAACACCCGACGCGAGGTTCAAATTGGAGCATCCCTTCGCATGATTCTGTCCAACTCCGGATGTGTGCGACAGTCACACGCCAGAAGCAATAGAAAGTGACGACGAAAATTACTCTTTCCCCACCCTACAATGCGCAGGTACTCTCTATTCGAGAATTTACCGGAATTTCAGCGTATCATATGAGAATAAAGTAAGCCGTCCAAGAGACGCGCAGGAGCTGCCAACCTGGTGCAGGACCCCTATCCCCGCCATGCGCACCGCCTGCTCGGCAATCACGCGTTGCTTCAGCATGTGTTCCTGCCATATAGTGGACTCGGACGGATAGGAAGGACCTTCTTAGTGACCGCCGTTTCACCTTCCAGCGTCATTTGTAGATACACGAATTTTTCGTTGCATATGTCTGTGGCTGCGTGCGCAGAGACGTGACCTCTTATCCGAGTGAACTAAGACTTCTAAAGTTTCACCCAACACAGAGCTCCCTTTTGGGCGTTCTCCACTGTAGCCTTGAAATTCCAAGGAAATAGGCTTGAAGGAAATTCTGACAGCCTTGTATGTGAACCAAGCGGGCAATATAGGACGGGGACGAGAAGGAGGCTGTGTTGAAATGGTCGCGGTGGTGAAAACACCTTATGCCCGCGGTTGGCGGTGGAAGGGAAACTTCGACAGGCGCAAAGTGTAAGGACGAGGATAACATCGAGGAGTGCCACGGTCGGTGGAAACACCTAGGTTCGTGCGTTCACAATTTCCCCTCAAAATTCACTAACATTTTTCTTTGTGTAAGCGAACTGGCTATCTTCTGGGTCTTACGGTAGCGGTATCGCACCTGACAGCTTAGGTTGAGCAGTCCGAAATCAACTTCGGTCGCGTTTTCCCATGCGCGTGTCAATTTCATACGTTGCTTGGGATATCTACAGCTGCACGCTCTTTGATCCCTTGGCTACTCGGCGAGAGGCCCTCAGGATCTCCCGCCTCCTCGGCATCTCCGCCGCATTAGCACCGTGAAGCTGATATGCGTAGGCGCGTCAGATGCAAGTGAACAACAGGAGAGTGAAGTCTGAAGCCGCTCCCTTCACCGATCCTGCCGCTGTTGTTTTTGCCTTGGCTCCTAACTGCTTCCGCTATCGCCTGCAGTAGCGACTGACCCTGCCGAAGCGGCCCCGTCGACTGTAGCAGTGCCCGTCGCTGGAAGCGTCCCAACACGAGCTCCGACCGCTACAGCTGTTGCTGCCGTCTTTTCTTGCACCGCTGTCACCGCCGCAGCTGTGGTTGCCGCTGTTGTCGTTGCGCTCCCACCGGCTGCTACAGCTGTTGTTGCTGGTGGTGTCGCCACGTTCCTGCCTGCTGCAGCAGCGGTTGTTGCCGCGCCACCCTCTGTTGTTCACGGCAAGTTGCACAGGGCGTGGGTCTGCCCACAGCACAGCACGTGCGGGCTCTAACTCCCACTTCGCGGCGCACAGAGGGGGGCGGGCTGCCTGCTTCGGCGCGGTGCGGGTTTTGACTATCCACGGTACGGCGCAAAAGAAGGGGGTGCCTACCGACGGGACGCGGTGGTGTTGGGGAGCTGCCTGCCTCAGCGCGTCCACGGTGGGGTTTGCCAGCTCCCGCGACAAGACGCACAAGGTTGGGAGCTGCATGCCCGCGGCCTGGCGTAAGTGGGGGATGCTGCTTGCGCACGACGCGGTTCGCAAAATAGGCGCTGATTGACGAACCGGCGGAACTGACGTGCCGGCTGTGCTTACTTTTGTAGGTGACTGCTTTTTTGCCGAATATGGTCGCACGCTCGAAGCCGCGCGGCCTCTCCTTCGCGCTCTGCGTTTGTCTCTTTCTGTTCGGGTACCGAGAAGCTGTATGCCAAGCTCAAGTCATAGACCAGCCGTTGGACAGCCGACATCAGCACAGTTGGCAGCTATTTGTGTACACTGTGCCTCTCAATCGGATAGTTGGGCGCCACGTGAGCAGCAGATATCGGGCCGTGGTGCGGGAAGGCATCGCTGGACATTCCTCACTGGATCGGCACGATCGCGAAGTGCCGATGTTCCACATCACATTCCAGATCCCGCTCGTCGCAAATGTCACCAAGGATGAAGAGCAAGCTGATCTATTCTGGCTGCCAATCTGGCCGTATGGCTTGTGTCTGGCCGCCTCAGATCCCGACCCGGTAAATAGCAATTCGACAGCATGGCATGATACTTATCGGGTATTGTTGCGCCCATGCAAGGAGTACCTCCTCGTCCTGAACTGGATGTTTCGGCAGAAGACTTGGCGGAGACGAACCGGCCGGGACCATGTCTTTTGGGCGAATCGATGGCAGTTTCGGGCAAAGTGGACCATAGAGGAAATGAACAGCCGCTTCAACTACATGTTCGCCAACAGCATCATGCTTGCAACTGAGGATCGCTGGGCGATGCCACACAATAGGCTCGGGCACCGTTCTATGGTTCTCCCTTTCTTCGTAGAATCCGAATGGTGGCAAACTGCCGCTTCAACCGAGAGCCGAGACATGTCCGCAATATTTGTTGGGAGCTTACAAGCTCGTGGATGCCATTTGCAATCTTGTCCTGCCAACTACATGGAGCTCATGCTTGCTACTCGTGAAGCTATTGCCAAGTCACTCGCCGCTTCTCCCGGTACCAAGCTGGTAATTTTCGATGCAAGTAAAGTAATTACCCTCAAAGTATCCGACATAGCGGAGATGTACAAGCGGAGTGTATTCTGTCCTATTCCTAACGGGGATGTGCACACCTCCAAAAGATTCTTTTGCGCCATTGCCGCAGGATGTATTCCTGTGATCATCGCTGATGGATTTCAACCAGTGTACCCTTCTATTTTGGATTGGACAAAGTTTTCAATTCAACTCCCCCAAACTGAGGTGATCGCTGGTGACCTTATGACCATCCTCAATAAGATCCCAACTTCCACGGTCAGTGCCTTACAGGCTGAGTTGGCACGTGTCCGGAATAAATTTAGGTTTGGCAGCGACGAAGAAGTGAAACAACTTGGTTCAGAGACTGCAGCTCATGCAATCGTCCAAGAAATGGGCGCCCTTGTTTCCGCACGAAGAGGGCAACCCGATATCACGCTGATGAGAAGTGGTGGTGCTAGCATGCCGCCAACCAGTTGTATATATGGTTCCACTTTTGGGTTGCAAGATGGACTTCCTTGGGTGCGACGAGGCTGCCACGGAATCTTCAGGGTGAGCGATAGTAGCACAGCAGTGACCATTTATAGTTGTTCCCCTCGGTATAAGTGCTCTGTACAAAAGTAGAGGAATCTATTACCTGAAGTCCGTTATCTGATTTGCAGTGACCAATACTATTCATTTAGGTCCTGGCGAATTGATTATTCGTCAATCTAGAGATACCGAAATCAACGAAATCATCAAGCAACGTGCCATGAGGGCACCCAACGAAGTTGACTCCTCATGTCTACAATCCAAAGTGTACATGTAAACCTACAAGAATGGGTTATTATGTAGTCTGAATGCGCTAGCACCGCAAGACGAGTGGGAGGCTTGTGGTAAGTATTACATTATCGTAGATCAAGGTCATGTCATAAGCGATATCTGCTCAGGATATTAAACCACCCAATTTCCCACAGGTATCAAGGGACGAACATAAAGGGTAAAATTGACCGTATGTGTCGAATGTACCAGCATGCAGGCCCCATGAATCCAGGCTTAGTTACCCCCCCATCAAGCTCTCCATAGCTCCTCATCAATGGATTTCGATTGACCTCGATCAAATGTTAATCGTGATGAGATTTGCGCCGACAACATAGGTAAGGCCCGGGGAATGCAGGTCGTCGCTCAGAAAGGCAACCCGAAGCTAGCAGCTACTCCCGCTATCATAGCGCCCCTTCAAAAGAGGCTTTCCGAAGTTCTATTCTACAGGAGCTGGGTAATCATCGCCCTAATAATGACACTAATAAAACATGTACGCCGATAATAAGGATCGTGCACTAGGAGTGTTGTATCCCTGCAGTGCAGGCAAATGAAATCACAAGCGGCTACTCCCACTATCTGCACACTATCGTAGCACACCCGGAAGGGCTCGGGACGTCAGGACGACAGGAAAACGCAGCAGGAGAAGTTATTACTGTTATTTAAACACACATCATCACCTTTGTTCTCTATATCTTTTGTTCTTCACTCCATTATGTGGTTCCGCAAGATGCTATGTGGCCATTAACCGTCAGACATTCCAAATTTGTGCAAACTAAATATTTCCCAAAGCTTGGCATATGTGTGTATCATGTACAATTAAAATAGTTGGGCGTTTATCCATACTAATAAATCGGGCCCTAGTGACGTGGTAACTTTGGCTTTCATAGCCGTACCACTGGGGTGTGTATTTATTTGGGAATATAAATGAGAAAAGTAATCACCTGGGGAATACGATCAGTTTTTATTATTTGGGAATGCATTTTTGACATGTGACACCCGCATATCCGATCGCGTATCCGTAGAGAGGACGCCAACGCCATCACCAATCTGCTCTCGTTTGCCGGTCCGGTATGACTGCCGATGTTGCGGTCTGTCGCTGTCGGTCGGTGTCGGTCAGCCGAGCGGTCGGTAGCACGCAGTGTGTTTTCCGAAGCGCCCTTAAGTATGTCAGGTTTGTGCTCTCCCGCTTGACCTGCACGTACACCCACTGTTTATAGCTGAATTACATCAGGAAACAAAATATTTAAACGTTCGTAACTGATACAAATCCAATGACAGCAGTATCACAAAAAAAAGCTCTTGATTCAGCCAATCCGAGGCCGCATCAGCTCAGTTTGCAGTCGCGACTGCAAGCTAAGCTGATAGGTATATCATGTCTCTTTATAAACTCACGCCATGAAAAAGAGTAGCTGACCAGAAGTTCTCGTGCGTTAAACCGCACGAGACTTGGCAAAATATAGCTAACATGAATACTAGTGTACCCCTAGTGTCGAAAATACTTGCAGGAGCGAGCCTGGCACGTTCCGGGAATGCTTGGAAATCCAAGGGCGATTTAGAAATTTACGTGCAGGGCCGATTTTCAGGCCCGTAGGACGGATTTTCGGGTCCGTAGGGCCGTTTTTTAGGCCCGCAGGGCTGGCATCGGTTTGGAAATTTGGCCTCGAAGGGGCCATTGTCCCGGCTTGCTCCAAGCGAGGTTTGGAAGTTCGGCCCTAAAGGGGTCAAAGCTCCAGCTTGCTCCAAGCAAGGGTATGGAAATTTCTGATCTGACGATGGGTTTAATCGCTAAGCATTTACTACAAGTATTTTTCTAGTCTCGCGATCGATCGACGCGACGGTCGACGCCAGTATCGGGCTAGGCATCTGAGTGTGACGATCTCTATGCACTGAGGCGACGGTATGGCGTATCCAGACTTCGTCGTTTTTGGTTTTACATCAAGATCCGCTAAAGCCATACTGATACAATAGAACAGGACAACGAACCAACAAAGGGCTACTGTAACGTGACGTGAGAACGACAACAATGCCTCTTTCACGCTGCACTGAGAGCAACGGGGATCAAGGAACGGGCGGCGTACTGAAACCTAATACTTATGTCGATCTTTGCGAGCACGAGGCAAAAATTCCCTGCCGTTTATACTGTAGGAAGGGATTTCGGAAGGATGACATGGATAGGCATTGCAAAAGTGATGTGAAAGCAGATAATATATAATATATATATGCTTGCACTGGAAAATGTAAAGGCAGTGAGGTAGGGTTTCGGTTCGGCTAAAGTCGGATTAAACTGTAAGATAATTGAGTTTAAGCTTGCGGACGGACCGTGACACACGAGCGGAGCAGACAGCAGGCACTGCAAGTGACATCCGAGCAGGCGAGGGGTGACACAGGGCACCACAGACCTCCCCCCTTATGGGGGGTGAAAGTCAGTGTTCCCATGACACCACCTCACCCCGAAGGTGGGAGGTGCACTGCAGGGCGGCCAGCCGGTACTCCCGGGCAGGCGGCTAGGAGAAATGTAATGTTTCCTAGTTACTAGCTAACTCGTGATGTGCCAATTCAGGGTCTCAATCCAGGGTTTGCTTTAGACGGCGGCGGCGTCATTCCCGATGGTGAACGGTGTCGAGCGCCAAGTAGTCAACGTTCAACCAATGCCTGTGCGATGCCAAAGCCAAAAACGGCCGGGCACCACCAGAGCAAGTGTGCCGTTGCAAGGGGGGCGAGTGTGAAAAATGCGGCGAGACAACGCGCAATCCTCCAACCCCAAGGTAAAACTAACGTTAGGGCAAGGTGGGGGGGGTGCGGCGGCACCACCAGCCACCACCAGATGGCAACCAGGGGGCGCACAAGATGTAGGTGTAAACGGTGAAAAACGCGGAGAGTCTGTCGCAAACGCGTGCATATGATGGGACGAATACTGCCAGACCCAAGCAATCTCAACGCTCGCGGGTAGGTATCAAACTCGTCATTTACATTCACATGTGTCGGTAATTATCCAGGCAGATCTTAACACAGCACACGATCGTAGAGCTACAAATTTTTTGAAATTCTGATATCCTGAGATCACACGCTGTGCGACAGCGGAGAAACGTTCTCCAGGACATAGCCTGGGGGCCTCTGCTTTTGTAGCTGCTGCAGCGTGGACAGAAGCCGAACCACTTCATAAAATAATTTGCTGTGCCTACCATCCAAGCCCGTGAGTGTTCCAGCAGGAGAGAGATCCTGGCATGGAAACCCGCACACCATGACCCACTGACGACCTTGAAGAGCCCCTGCTCGTATGAAATCGGCGCTCGTCGTGTCGTGTAGATCGTGAGGTAGGGCCCCGAACTCTATGGCATCGGGCGAGATAAGGTCTGGATATCGTCTCAGTAACGCCATGCACCTGGCTCTGGCCACTGTCTGACTGCTTGATGATATATCTTGATACAAGTATCGACCCACCTTCATTCCATTACGGAGTAGCATCTCTAGGCCAGCACAGAGGCCTCCACACGGCTCATAGCACACCACACCTTCCTCCCGAGCTTGCGAGAAGAATCGCTTGTCCAGCACTCTGGTGTCCACCTTCTCCGGCTTCA
>LGRX02014606.1:0-17847 GCA_001247695.2 Cymbomonas tetramitiformis | reverse complement strand
GGTAAGGCCTGCCTTGACATCGCCATCGAGGCAAGGGGGGTAAGGCCTGCCTTGACATCGCCATCGAGGCAAGGGGGGTAAGGCCTGCCTTGACATCGCTGTGACTGTCTGAAAGCAGAGGGGGGCGCGCACCTTCACATTGCCATTGGGGTCCTCGCGCAGGTCCAGGGCAGTGCTCTTCTGCACCAGAAGGTCGTAGATCACCTCGTTGTACACCTCCAGGTAGCTGCAGCTAACCGTGTACTCTCCATCCGTCTGCTTCATGCTGCGGACGTTGCGGAAGATGCTCGTGACCGCCAGCACCATCAAACCTGGGTCGTGCTCGTTACCAACCTGCCCCCCTCTCCCCTCGGCATGAGTGTCTCCCTCGGCCTCGATGCCTCACCAGCCTGCCACCCAGAGGCCCTGCAAACCTGATCTGACCTAGCCATCAGCACCACCGCCCGATGAGACCCGCTCAACTTTGCTGCAGCATCTGCCGGGCGTCCTATAAATATTTGTGCCACACCATGGAGGGAGGGTGCGCCAACAGAGGGAGAGCAACAGGCATCAGGCATCACCATTGTGTGTGTCTTGCCACTACCAGTAGCGCCATATGCAAACACCGTGGCGCTGCGGCCGCTCATGACGTCCGCCACCATACGCCCCACCGTCAGATCGTACACTTCCTCGTTAGTGCTCTGCTTGCCAAATACTACATCAAAGGTGTATCGCTTTTCCTGTCCGATCACTCCGTACCCCTCAGTCATCTGCCATCTGCCACGGCCTGCACGCCCTCAGAGGCAAGACTGGTAGTGGCAACACGCGGCACCAAGAGCTCCCCGTTGCATCCCTGACGCGAGCCAAGAGCTCCCCGTTGCATCCCTGACGCGAGCCAAGAGCTCCCCGTTGCATCCCTGACGCGAGCCTCCCTCCGACTCTCCCAGCCCCTGGCCGGGCATGGAAGCCTCCCTCCGACTCTCCCAGCCCCTGGCCGGGCATTATCCTAAGGAGGTTCCTGCAGCAAATATAGGCATACCGGCGAAGATGCGAGGTGACACAGTCGGGGAGGGGAGTACCTTGCTACGATGCTGCACGGAGTCCAGGTAGCTCTTTTCAGAGTCTGGATCAAGCACCACCACCACCTTCTTGTCCATTTCGCGAAGGATGTCACTCCTGATAAAAAGCTCCCCGTTCCCATGGTTGCCTCAAAGTTGATCCAAGGGCACCCCTGACATCCCATCTCAGGGTTGCTTCAACCTCCCCCCCGCGTCGGGTGCATTAACTCTGACCGATGCCGCGCCGCGCCTGATGCAGGCTCCACAAGGCCCATCCCCCAGCAAGGTCTGATGCATTATTCCGCTACATACCGCACCACGCCTGATGCAGGCGCTACAAGGCCCGTCCCCAGCAAGGTCTGATGCATTATTCCGCTACATGCCGCACTACACCCGATGCAGGCGCTACAAGCTCCCCCTATGCGTCTGATGCATTATTCCGCTTCATGCCGCACCACGCCTGATACATTTCCTGCAAGGATGCAAACGGTCTCCTGTGCCGACTCCGCTTGGAGGGCACACCCTGCACCCTGGTGTCCTAGAACCATATCCTGTCGCCTCGAGTGCACTCCCAGCGCCCGGGAGATCCCACAACTTGAGCCAGAACGGCCCGAGCCCCGCAGTGGCCATGCGCTATGGGCCGTCCAGTCACGGGCACTCCCGTGCAGAGGAGGCAGAGCACATTCAAGGCTGCCCAGGGAGCGCACAGGAAGGGAAGGGGGCTGCCAGGGTCACCTCTCATCCTGGTTCGCCCCAATTAGCGGCCTCACTCGCACCGCAACCTGTGGCAGTCGAGCCCATCTTCCTGTCACGTTGCTCAGGTGCCATGACAGCGCTGCCAGCGCCTCCCACACTGGAGAGCACACCCGGCGCGGCAGTTTCGGCGTGAAGATCTGCTGACCACTGTGCTCTAGTCATGCGCCCACCTCGAAGCACACGCGCTCTCCAGCCGCCGCCCGATCCAGCCCTTGCTCCAAAACCTAAGAAAGCTCCGAAATCCTGAGAGCACAACCTATCGCCTGGGTGGGCTTACCACCTATGACCAGAAGAGCACTGCCGTTAGATTCTGTACCTTGCACAGGCGACCCTGCACAAACCCTAGGCGTCCCGGGCCCACTCTGGCGGCTGCGGAGCACTGCGGACCGCCGGAGTGCCGCCCACGGGGACTTGGGGCCCCGAAACAGGCAACCGGGCGGGCAGGTGACGCACAGTCAGTGCATGCTCCACGCCCTCAGGCGCGATGCTGAACGTTTTGGACGATCTCCCTGCTGACCTTGGGGCGCCTGCTGGCACACACCCCCACTCTGCCGTCTTCATCGCCTCCTCCAGCACCTCCGCGAGCAGGCACCACACTCTCTCCTGATCGAAGACTGGAAGGACAGGTTGGAACGGCTCAGGAGGTGGCGACGTTGTGTTGCCCGAAACCCTGAAAGAGTCTTCTGCGGTGTGGTAGACTCGGCGGAGTGACAACCTGTGCGAATCGACTACCTGCAAGGAGGCACACGTGCCGTGCTCGACCGGAGATGCACGTACCGGATTCCAATTGCAGGGTCGGGCGCACTTTGGATGCACTCACAGGCCGCCCCGAGCCCTGAAAGCACACCAGAGATCCATCCCATCGTTTCTGGTCAATCGCAAGTGCGGGCCGCAGAGATGCGATCAAGTGCGGGCAGGAAGCTGTCCCCTTCTACAGGCGAGCCGCATCAGCCCACCGAAGAGGAAGCAAATACCGGGGGGTAAGAGTCCGAGGTTTCGCCTGGACCGGTGAGAGCCGGCCAGAGAGCAGCGTGAGCCGGCCAGAGAGCGGTGTGAGCCGGCCAGAGAGCAGTGTGAACCGGCCAGAAAGCAGTGTGAGCCGGCCAGAGAGCAGTGTGAGCCGGCCAGAGAGCTTCAGAGAATGCAAGCTCGACACAACAGAGCGTTCATGGGCATGGATCAAGCTGTAACCGAGACAATCCTAAGGCTTGGAGCTGTACCATCCGTAGATAGTGCCAAAATCTCCGATCCAAGGCTGTTGTAACCAAAACGGTTGTTCCACACACGGCTGCGGATCCCCTGAGAAAATCTACACGGGATCCTGCATGCTGTGGCTTTGACCACGTCGTCAACGAAAGTCACACAGGGCGAATTCGATGCGGAATTATAAGTCCGTGAAACCTCGCTCCTTGAACCTCCGCGGTCACCTTCGATCTCCGAAGCCATATGCCAAGCGTGCGCCGTGATATGCCGGAGCGAGGCAGCAGCTAACTCCGAAGAGTGGGGCAAAAAGGCATCAGAGAGCAGGTACTTGAAGCAGCATAAATCGGGGGGCGGGACTGCCTACACCCCCGATGCATGCAGTACACGCAAGTCTGGAAGCCTCCCCACCGTGCCAGCCGTACTTGCAGACCGAGCAGGCCGAATACTTGGGAGTGACCGCGCCATCCCAGTCCCAAGCATCAATATCGAGTTCATCCGGTGAGAAGAATCCAGAAGACCGGCAGGTCCGGCAGGAAAGTGGCTCAGCGATAAGGGCGCACCGGGCCTCGGTCGCCTTTCATGTCTATGCGAATTCACGAGATGGACTTCAGGAGGTTCTCTTTTGACCTGATAAAGAAAGTGGTGTCGTGCGTTATGCAACTGCTTCACTCGAGTTGTTCCTACGCCCGAGCCAGCCACACCGCAACACAGAATCATTTCGAGCGTGGTTTGGGAAGGCGAACTCGA
This sequence comes from Cymbomonas tetramitiformis, assembly GCA_001247695.2. NCBI lineage: Eukaryota > Viridiplantae > Chlorophyta > Pyramimonadophyceae > Pyramimonadales > Pyramimonadaceae > Cymbomonas > Cymbomonas tetramitiformis. Next base: position 14,104 of record LGRX02014606.1, on the reverse strand, counting down.
GTCGCTTGAGGCCTTTGGCCCGTCAACAGGTGGTTCGAAACGAGGCCACCGATTTGGACGGCCTGATGGGAGGACCGTGAGGATAGGAACAAAAACGGCCCGTATGGAGCAGCCATTCCTCTTCAATGTCGAAGTCCCGGCAGCGTCATTGGTCGACTGTGATGCGAACTCTACCTAGTGGACACGTAAGCCCGGCTAACTGAAGAACCCTGAAGAGATTCGAGGACGGAATTCGGGCAAGGCCTTGAAGCCTCATTTTGCATCGTACTCCTCCCAAGAGAAGAAAGGCGACAGAGACCCGCTACTCTTGGTCTCTGTCTCTTGGTCTCTGTCGCCTTTCTACCGCGAAGACCTGCCTCCAACTACACCAGAAGCAGGGTTCCTGAAGTCAGCAAACACTTCCTGCTGTGCTGACATTGTTGAAACTGAAGTTCAAAGATGATTGCCTACCTCAGCAGCCTGAGGAACCAGTTTCAGGGGAAACGGTCGCTAAGAGCTATCGATAAACAAGCCTTAATAGACGACAACATTGAGGTAAGCAAACACAACCGAAACTAAATCATCAAGGCAAGTAACTAATCTTTATCTACAGTAAGATTTTGATCGGAGGAGTCACCGAAGCTTTGAGAAGGTGCACCGGGCAAGTAAGCCAAAGTCAAAACCCTAGCGTCGAAACTCGTGCCAAAAAAACAAACTTCTCGTACAGGGTATCAGCGCCACAGAAAGGGAACAAAATAGCATACTACCCATGCCTCACAGGCATCGCTGGGTGAGGCACCGAGAGGGAACGGGAAACCGAAAAGAGATGCCGTTCAAGCTGTGAAAGTTTGTCTGCAGGGGAATTTAACAACTGACTTACTCGTAAACAAATCCGAAAGGAACGCACAACTGTAATATGTTGACAGTAAAGAAGTGCAGTGACAACGTTTGCACCCGAAGAGGGGCAGCAGGTAGAATATGAGCGTGTTGTAACACTTCTAACAAGTCAGGCTTTCTAGAAAAGCAGAAGCGTTTCAGCTTTCTTGAAAGGACACTACCATGAGTACGTTTATCCGGGTTGAAAACTTACTGGATGTTCCAAAGCCGGCAACACTCTTACGGACACGTATCGTAGTCCTCAACAGGACCTGTCAAAGAAGCTTTTGTGACCGCGAGCGTTCAACAGGAGGGATGAGCGCCCGCATATTTTAAAAACTCGCAGTTATTGTTTGAATCTCAAAACGAAGCGAGCGAAGCAAGCTGCCAAGCCCACTAAGGTTTCGACACTTGCGGTGCCAACCCGGAGTCCTTGCGACGCTTAAAACAATTAGCTCAAGTCAGCGAGTAGTTGGGAGGGGCGTCTTTCTCAAGAATGAGCATCGGGTGGCTATCGGTATGCCAAGTTGATGCTGTACGCCTTGCAAGATGATGGTATAAGCTGTGAACTCTTTGATGATGAATACAGTGGGCCACATTCGATAGCACATATTTTAAACAGTCTACTCGTGTCACTGTCTATGTCTCTCGGTCTGTGTCACATCTGAGATCATGATGTCACAGGCATAGGCATGTAGCTGGTCCCCGTCGCGTGGTGCTCTCCAAGGACGCGCTTTGGACGCGCCGGCACGCCATATCTGGCGCGCCTGACCCATTTTGAGAGCCCACACGCCCCGCGCTGGCGGGCCAGGAAAAATGCACGCGCCGCTGTCGCAAACGCGTGCACATGGTGGGACGAACACTCAAATTACTGCCAAGAGCTGCTGTCACTCTTCAGTCACCAAATAAACCATTAGATGACATATCGATGCTCTGCGGTATGATCCAACGTAGCATATATGCGTGCGTGCTCGGCATGACATCCATCGATGTCCTCAAATGTCTCAATAAGTCGTCTCGCGTGGGTGCGATTTTCATCTAACACCACGCATCCGCAACACGAGTCCATCTGCCACAGTGGGGGACCCAGACTTATTAGGCGTCTGGGTCCCCACTCTCAAGTGAGTAAAACTACTTCTCTATATATATACGCTGCGCACTTGCCCACGAACCCAGTGAGTGGGAAATTGGAAAAGTGCTATTGAAAAGTTGTCCGTTCGGACTCTCTGATATCATATCCACAGATCTGTCTCGTAACCTCCAAACTATCTCGTCAATGCCTAATTATCAACACTTATAGATAAATTGGTCATAATAGTCGATATATTTGGAGTATAAGGGCATATATGGTGTCAAATCCCGCCTATATGAGTCCTAAGGTCAGGATTTCAAGCCAGATTGGCCTCAAAATCGTTATTTTCGGCGATGTGGCATGAGAAGTAGGGGGTGGGTGAGATGTCGCTATTCTTAGGGGTGACCTAATGTGCAACACTTCAAATCAATAGATAAAACGGCTATATTTAGTGAATTTTCAATAATTATTGATGAATACGTGTGCTCACGTGGACCTCCTTGGCGAGACGATTGCAGTGATATACGATACTGTATAAGGTCATATGAATAGTATATCTCGTAAAGTGCACAAATATTCACTGCTAACAAATCTGTAACTGTAATGTTTTTTTCACTGTATCAATTCGATCGAATGTTTTTTCAGGCTTTGAACGGACAGATGTGTGTGTTTTTACAGATAAACGGGCATATATAATGATTCGCGTTTGGAATCTAGGGCTTTATGAATAGTCTATGTGTATCTACGCGATGAGCCGGGTACGACTGCGTCAGACGATTTGGATATAAATCGAATGTTCGATGAATAATATATTTTTTATCTCCGAAATATAGTTGGTTCCATGCCCCCCAAGCTTGTGTATTGCATTCCGAGACGATCCCGCTACGGCAAGATGTACCGGATATGTATTTCCATCGCCTCGAGCCGCCAAGATCGATGGAAACTTTCCCCTTACGTAATTCGCAAAATATTTCATATATATGGCCGTTTTATACGAAGTGTTGCGCATTAGGTCGGTGTTGCGCATTAGGCATTGACGAGATACCAGTCTCTTGTCCGCGCGTCGCGCTCTCACCTCTGCGCGACCACCACCTGTGTCACATTATCTCACCGCCTCCTACGATCGTGCCCACGTCGTCAGTCGTCTCCCAAACATCTGCCACATGCACCATCGGCTGTACTCTGCATTCTGTGTCACATCTGAAACCAACCATACACTGTCATCAGCAATCTGCATCGCGACTACGTCATAAGCAAGCCAGTGCCACATACGATACTCTGTCATGCGTACGTCACACATGTGTCACAATAGAGAGGTTCCGCAAGGCTGTGGAGAGTTAAGCGCGGAGAGTTATCGATGCTGAATATATCAGCTTGACTGTATATTCGGTGTGTGGTAATCAGAATAGATAAACGGATAAGCAGAATACCGAGTCTTCCCGTTATATGTTCGGGGTCTAGGGTTCCGGGACCGGTGACAGTCATACACCCTAACTATAGGAATGACAGTCGGGGCGTCACTTCCAGCACACCACCTAGGGTGGTGACTGGCAAACTAGGTGGTCACGGAACTGAAACAAACACCTACTCAGCTTCGGTGGAAATAAGCATCCTACAGGAGAACCTGTCCTTTCTGGCAGGGTAACTCCTGAAACTAGCAGTCAGTTGGCATACTGCAGAATACAGATACAGTTAAAACCCTAAACTAAGCCCATCTTGGGGCAACCTGAACCAACAGCATAACAGTCTGGAGGCAGGCTAATCTCAATCTCGGTAACTCTAGCCACGTTGAAAGTGCCCGGGATAGCCGGTGCCACTGTCACAGCGCCCAGAAGAGCCGGTACCACTGTTTGTCAAACCATGCGTAGAGCAAATTGAGAGAATTGAAGATGTGCCGATGTCGTCGCAGGCAGTCGCACCGGGTGCACTCGGCTCGGCCCGGTGTTGAATTGAAGAAGAAAGTGCATCCCCGGTTCCACCGCCCCAGGCGGGTGGCTCGTAGTCCGGCGATGGCGGAGCACCACCCGGCGAGGGCGGCTCAGTAACAATCGGAGCTGCCTCAGGTGGCTGCGGGGGGGCCGGGAGCCACGTCCACCCGTACCCGTACGTAGCTCGGTACCAGCTGTGGTACCAGCCCTCCGGTTGCCAGTAGAGATCCGGCGGGATGGCTGTGGGCGTCAGCACACCAGCACCACCGACCTCGTCGCCGATGCGCCCTGTTGCTGAAGATGCTGGCGCGGAGCGATCACGTGAAGGCGCGGCAGTTGCACAAACAACAAACATTAGGCGGACTGCGAGAGATGTGAGGGCAGAGAACCCGAAACCCATTGGCGGCCTGCCGCATCCCAAGGCCTGCCTCGGTGGCGGAAGACACTCGTCGTCATCCTCGGAGTCGTCCGTTGTTACGGAGACGGAGTCCACGGGCGCGACGGGGCCCATGCTGGACTTCGGGTTTAGGCTTAGTTATTATGGGCTCTGACTAGCCCCTAGCCTGACCCTGCTTCCGTTTCGTGTCCGTGACATCCTAGCACTGTACTGTACAGTAGTACAGTACAGTAGTACAGACTTGTTTCACTATCTGGGTTTCCGAGAGCATAAAGCCTCGGCCAGACACTAGTTATGTGATCATCTGTTTGATATTCAGCGAGCTTAGCCGGACAGTGGATCCGTCTTCCTCGCAGGTTATGGCCCGCACCGGCTTTCCGGTGATTCTGATGATGGCACAGCGCCTTGCTGTTGCCATGTTCGGCTAAGTAGGACGTAGGAGGGGTTGAGCGCCCACTTGGGCGGTGGTGTGTCATTCTCGCGGTATGGCCTTTTGACATGGCAGTGATGGCGGCACACGTTGTGCTCGCCTTCGCTGCGCAGGAGATCAGTTTGTGACGGGTTGTTTTTATTTTACGGTTGTATCGTCGCAGCGAGAGTTGATGTGCATCGTGCGCCACTGGCCCTGGCGAGGACGCTCCACACGTTGTGGATTTTGGCCGCTCTCATTTTCCGCTCACGACCTGTGAATCTCGATCTGTTGTGTTGAGGCTTCTACAGTTTATCTGGCCGCCGTGAAAATTTTGTACCACCACCCTTGCTTAGCTCAACCTTCCGCTGTCTCTCTATCATGGTTACCACAGCAAATAGAATGACGCGGTCACGCGTCCGTAGATTAGAGACGATTTTTGATGATGTGGGTGCGCAACACGCTGCGACACCACACACCCCGCAGCTGCCAGCTCCGTCCACCGCGGCTGCGAGGGAGCTCCTCGACAGATGTCAACAGCTTGCTCGCGACAATTTTGACAGGAAGGTTGCGAAAATCGTTGCCACGAAAATTCTCGGAGGGAAATCGGACCGCTTCGCTGGTACGGAGTCCGACGCAGTCGACATTTTTCCGCAAATCATGCATGAGCTTCGGACACAGTTTCTTCTGCAGTCGCAGGCGCTTGCTCCCCTCTTTGACCTGACTGACATGATTGTTGCGGCTAGGCATGAGGGCAACGAGTTGCTGCTCTCGGCTCTGACGTTTCTGGCTCGCCCTGGCTCGCCTGCTCGTGACTGGCTTGAGGCCTCTGGGTCTGACGTTCCTGGAGATGGCAAGCGCGCTGCCCTTGAGGTGGTGCGCATGCTCCAGGAACGCTCAGGACCCTTTGACTCTTTTGAGTCGCTGCTGGCGGTTCGCATCCCCAGCAGCGAAGATCCTGACCGTGACATCCGTGAGTTCAATGGCCTGTTGCGGGACGTTCAGCGTTCCCACAACTTGCCAGAGGACGCGGTGAAGCGGCAGTTTCTCAAGGCTCTCGGCAATGCGGCTCTGTACCGTGACTTGGCTAATCCTTGGCTCGAGCTGACCAGCGGCAGGGCGTGTCTCTTCTGACTATTCAGGCTCGTGTGCGGGAGCAGTTCCGCCACGGCCTGAAAGTCTCTGGCACCCCTATTTCGGCTCTGTCATTCGGCGATGGCGCGTCTGACCTAGCTGCGGCGTTGTCCAGTCTGCAGAAGCAGCTGGAGCGCATGCAGCAGGACATTCGTGACCTAAAGCGGCAGAAGCGGGAAGGGGCACCGCCTGCGGGCAAGCACCTTACCCGCTCTGCTGCTAAGCATCATCGTGCTGGTGTTAAGCCACTTGGCACCGCTCCTCCTGTCTCGTTTGACAAGAAGAGCGGTGCCTTCGTGCCTCACTGCAGAAATGCGGAGTGTGCACAAAGTGGTTTGAAACACTGGCATGCTGAATGCCCCAACGGCGGTCCTCAGTCTGCCCACTACTGTGGTGCAGTTGAGGACTATGAGACTGACTGCCTGGCTGTTCGTTTCCAGCGTTTCTATGACGCTGGGGATGAACATGCCTTCGAGTCGCTCTGCACGATGGAAGGTCGCCCAGAGGTGGTCGAGCTGTCGGCACATTCTTTTGTGCCGGCTGAGCCCACGTCTCTTCGGCACTTTCAGGATGCGGCGGCTTCCGCTCAGGATGCGGCGGCTGACGATGACGGCATGGCTCAGTTTGGTCTGGCCACATTCCACTCGGGTGCACGGGGCTCGATTCCGCCACCGCCTGCGGTTCGGCATCCCTCTGCACTCGTGGCTGGTGGTGTGCCTGCGGCTCATGACCCGCCAATGGTTATCCCTGGCTCTCTCGGCTTGCCTGGCTCTGTCCCGTCTCTCCAGCTTGGCGACTCTGCACCGGCTCCGCTGTTTGCTGGCATGAGGATTGAGGCTTCTGACATTGGCTCTGAAGTCTCTGACGATGACCAAGGCTCTGACAATGACCAAGGCTCTGACAATGGCTCTGACGGCGGGCAGCGAGTTGCTTTTGGCTCCTTCGGCGCTCTTGAGCATGGCTCTGACAGGGGAGCATCGCCAGCAGCAGCTCCGGTGTACCGTCCGCGGGCTCCGCCGAGCTTTCTCCGATGTGCGTTGATGTCTTCGGTGCTTTGCTGTTCTCTGCTGGCCAGCGCTACGGCATCTCTGGTTGCCGTGGGCGGTGGTGACAGGGGCCTGGTTGAGCCCGGAGTCACCGTCCTTCGGTCTACTGGAGATCTCTTTGCTTCGGATCCACCACTTGGTGTTGCAGGCATCCGTGATTGGCCGCCAGATGATGGGGTACTTCTGTGTTCCTCTTCAATGCTCAAACCACCGTGGTATTCTGCTTGTTTACAGTCTTCTATTACCTTGCTTTCAGCTACGGATCCACCTTACCCACTTGGGTCTGGTGGTGCTCAATCTGTGACAGACAACTTACAATTCACTTCAGGATTCTTATTTACTTTGCATCCGACAGCTGAACTCAGCCCCGCTGACCAGCCTCAAAGTGGCTGAGTTTCTTAGCATTTATCCTGGCAGCTTGATTAGCTTTAGCCCCGTAGTGGGATGACCGGGTCAAGACCCCGGCACCCAGCTAGAAGTGATCGGTTTCCACCGAAGTGAATGTTAGGTGTTTGTTTATTATCTCGTGGCTGTATGTCCTGTACCTGCTTTGCTAGGTAGTCACACCCACGGGTGGTGTGATGGACTTCGGGTTACTTTAGGCTTAGTTATTATGGGCTCTGACTAGCCCCTAGCCTGACCCTGCTTCCGTATCGTGTCCGTGACATCCTAGCACTGTACTGTACAGTAGTACAATACAATAGTACAGTTGTTTCATTGTCTGGGTTTCCGAGAGCATAAAGCCTCGGCCAGACACTGTTTATGGGTTTTATCAGTTTGATGCTCAGCGAGCTTAGCCGGACAGCGTATCTGTCTTCCTCGCAGCCCATGTGGTGCATTGCAAGGGTCGGCTCCGGTCCCGCGATGTTCAAGTTGAACGCGAACTTGTCCATGAAGGTCGCGTGTGGCTCGCGCGCGTGCAGCGCGCTGATGGGGTACATCCCCTCGTCGGACACCACCGACTGCGGAGCGGAGGGCGGTGCCGGCGGTGGTGGCACGTCCAGAGCGTCGGCATGGACTTCGTCGTGAATCTTGAAGTTGTGGATGTTCGTAGCACCACCAACCGCGCAAACCCCGACGCGGGTGTCAGCGGGTTGGCGGTACCCAGGTACTCGTCGATGGTGTCGGGCACCCGCTCCTCGGCGACAGCGAAGGAGAAGGCGGAGGCGGTGTCGTAGAGCTCCGGCTTGCCGTCTGCAATGTATAGCAGACGGCGTCGAAACGAGCGGCGTCGTCGTCGTCCACGGCGTTCTGGAACATCATGGCGAGCACGTCGTTCTCGCCGTCTGCAATGCTGAAATCGTGCGCCCCAACATGTCCGCGTGGCCCGCCGTTCGGGCAGTCCCGATGCCAATGCTTCTCCGCCGTAGCGGAGCACGCCGGGTGCCGGCACAACGGAACGAACGTACCGGTGGGCTTGTGGAAAGCCACTTTACCCGAAGATTTCCCACGGAAGTTCTGCGGGAAGTTGCCGTGCTCGGGGTGGGGCTTCGCCGCGAAGCGGTAGCCGTCACCGTGTCCACCGCGTCCGATGCCGTTCTTCTTGTCGTTGCGGGGCGTGTAGCCCTTCGTGTCGTCGAGACGGTTGTGGAGGGCCTTCAACTCTTTCTTCATGTCGTAGATTTGGTCGCGGAGCTCGCCGAAGACGGTCTTGTAGTCCTCGTCGTCGCTCCGCCTAGCCATGGTGAGGGCGGAGACCGTGCGCGTAGCGGGCGGGACGTGCGAATCCGTCCCGTGTTGTGCGTGGCACTCACGGGTCCATTGCTGAATGGTGGCAAGGGACTCCGCCGCACGTTGGTCGTGCAACAGGAGGCGGTTGACGACCGGAGCATAGAAGACCGGGTCGAGGGACTTGATGAAGAGGGACTTGACCTCCATGTCGTCGAGGGTGCTCTTCCGTCGAGCGGACCGGAGAGCGGCGTTGAAGGTGACGATAGCCCGTGACGGGTCGAACTGGTTGATCTTGATGGCCAGAAGGTCCGCGGTGCCCTGGAAGGGTCCGCCGGAATCCAGAAGCATTCTGGCGATCTCAAGCAACACCCGTTTCCCATCGAACGGGTGTGCCTCCGCCGAAGACTCCATCCAGTCTGCCGCGGGCGACACCGGAGCAATGATAAACTCCAGTGTCGAAAATAAAAGCTTGTTCGCCTCAGCGCGCACGGGCAGGGCGGCATCCTCCAGGTCGAACAAGGAGGCAAACGCGGACTCCTCAGTGACGAAAATGTCCCGTAATGCCAACACCAGACGGGCGAAAACGGAGCTGACGTTCGATTCCGTGCCATCAAAACGTCCATGTTTGTCGTCGTATACCTTCTTGATGACTAGCTTGGCGGCGCGCTCGTCGAAGGATTCCTTCGCCAGACGCTTGACCGCGTCGAGGAACAGTGCCCCTGCCGACTGGGCAGTCGGGGTAGCCGTAACCGTAGGAGTGGCTGGTGTGGTCGCATGTCGAGCTGCGGCATCGTCGAAAATTGTAACTAGTGAGCGGCGTGCGGCCGCGGTGTGTGATCTAGTAGAAGTACCCATGATGAAGTGACTGCAGAGATAGGGTGAGGTGAATAATGCCAGGTGAGGTTAACGGCGTGGGCGACGGCTTGCGAGTTGCGGCGGGTCGTCGAGGATAAATCGGGGAAACAGCAAATTGCACGCGGTCGTGTGGGACGAAAGGACGTGATCAATGTCGGACGGTGTGCAGGCGACCAGAAGCAACAAAATCCAGCCCAACGATACTGCACGAGATCAAGTTGCCGTAATGCGCACCCCACTCATTTCCAATCAACCGCGCTGCTGAAACTGAGCCATACCGCCCGTACCGAAAACCTCTCTAGCGCGGGTTCCTCACCCCATCTCAAGCGTCGGTGTTTAGCCAATCATGGCCAAAGTCGCAGTGTAAAATTAAGCGTGCGTGGTACCAAATATATCAGCTTGACTGTATATTCGGTGTGTGGTAATCAGAATAGATAAACGGATAAGCAGAATACCGAGTCTTCCCGTTATATGTTCGGGGTCTAGGATTCCGGGACCGGTGACAGTCATACACCCTAACTATAGGAATGACAGTCGGGGCGTCACTTCCAGCAATCGATGATGACAGTCATCGCGCGTAGCTCTCCGCGCTTAACTCTCTGCTCATTTCACGATTTAACAAAATCGCTTCCGCAGTCATGAACGATGAACGACAAACGACAAACGACGAACGACGAATTTGTGATTCTCGATTTCGGTGCTCGTTGAACGTCAATTTTTAATTGACGCTTCCTTGTTTTCTGGAGAAACAGTTCGTCGGCCACGCGGGAACGCAGGATCAAACGGAATTCTAGAATATTCCAGATCGATTACATCCAGCCAGTTTCCGATTAGGACGTCTACCTTAGCTCTTCGTCGTTCATCGGGCGGAGAGTTAAGAGAAGCTTAACAGTGGGGGCAGAGAGTTAAGAAATCGCGGAGAGTTAAGAGTTAAGAAGTATGAACGAGTTATGACGCACGGACCATCGCGTTCGACGGAATCTATGACACGATATGCCCTTAACTCTCCGCGCTTAACTCTCTGTCAACTTTGCGGAACCTCTCTAATTCATGAGAAACCCGAAATAAACTAGCTATATGAGGGGGGGAAAGAAGGCGGTACGACAGCTGCCATAAGGCAGCAGCTGAAGGACAATGGCTGCGGATAATATTACCAGAGTAGGGCTGGCGGCTTGCGCCGCCAAGTTATTACGAAGGGAAGATTGTCTGAGAGGGGCGTGTGTCGCAGTGACATCATCATAACGTGTGACACCGCGACCGCAACTACGATGCTTCAGGTGTGAGTGACACAAGAAGTCACATACTACTAGATACTACCGGAATATCCAAGTACACTAGATATCAGAAAGTCCCGTACTCGTGTGGATAAACTGTATAAGATAAATAAACCCTAAGCTAGATATACCCGGAACGGTCTCGGACGGTCTCGGTGTCTAGCCTACCTGTGACACAGCGTGTGTCACAGTACGAACCTACAGATCAGTCAGTAGTCCAGTGTTGGTCCTAGGAATCTGTCATAGGGGCCTGCACCGGGACTCCCAGTCAGGGCTGCCTATACAGATTTCAGCACACCACCCCAACACTGTGGGTGGTGACTGGCTAGGAGAGTCAGAAAATGTAAGGCTGTTAGTGTTAGGGCAGGAGCTAGGTGACAAGTCTAACTGCCAATCCAACTGTGCTATTCTGATACACAAATTGGAAACCTCTAGGTAGCACGTGAACAAAAGCATACGGGCAATTAAGGCACCGCTAAACAAGTGAAAAGAACCGTGCTAGCAAGTCAGTTTGAAGATTATAAAGGTGTCAAAGCAAAACATAAACCAGATTGAAGAAGTCTTTGAGGTCACAGGAGTTCTGCACACCACCATGTTGGTGTGCCTCCAGAGTGAGTAAGAAGTCAATCGACAGTACCAAAGTAGTCAGCGGTGGCCTCACGGAAGTCCATCCCATAGTAGGAAGTAAAGTAACCAGCTCCATAATAGTGCCCCGCATCAAGAGGACCGCTCTCATGTAAGGCCATGCCGTAGTAGAATGCCATGTCAATACCCAAATCCGCTTGAGCCAAATCCTGAAATGCTAAAAAGCTCAAAGTGTCAGGAGGCTCGGGCGGCTGAAGCCGTGGCACATCGTCAGGCAATAGGAGACCCTGAGCCGTCATCACCGGATCAAGAAAATCATTCGTAGAGAAAAATGACGGAGCCTCCCAATCGAGATCACCACCAGGCGAAGGCATCTCCGTAGCCGGTGCACATGCCGACACAGCAGAAGCTGTGGACGCCGAAACAGACACACCTGCAAAAGAAATGCACAGCAGAGAGAGCACCGCGAGAGCGCCGATCGCCGGCGTGCCAAAGCCGAAAGGCGGCACACCGCATCCGACAGCTACGGACGGAGCCCGCGGCTTCACCGCGAAAGTACCGTCGGCGTAATCCTCGTAGTCGTCCGTGTCATAGCCGGTCAGGTCAGACGGGTGGACGGCGGCGTGATTCACCGTCTGCACGAAGCCTCCGAACTCACCGCATGTCGCCTCTGTGGTGGTCACCCGCGCCGATTGAACTGGCGCGGGCCGTACATCCTTCGCCTGCGAAACAGGCATAGCAGGGGCCGGCACGGCGGACGCCGATGCCGCCGCACCACCTGCCGGAACCTGCCCCTCCGGTGTGATCCCCGCCGCAGCGGCAGGGCCACACACCAGAGCCGATGCATGCTCCTCAACCGCACTCCCAGGAACAAAGGATGCGTGAGTGTAATGTACCTGCTCTTGGGCGGCCTGAACCTCAGAGGTGAGGGCATCAAGCCGCCGCAAGATGTCCTCGTCGTCGGTCCCGCCAGAAGGCGGAGGCGGTACGCTGAATCCGTAGGCCGACACGTCGATGCCGCCAATCCCGCCCGCGGAAAGCACAGCGGGGGACCATAAGCCGAAGCCGCACGGGCGAAGGCCTCCGGTCCATCATCCGCAGCCTCCTGGAAAACCTGCACAAGTGCCAGGGTGTGAAGACCCTCCGTATCCTCCTCCTCAATAGGAATGCAGAAGGCCGCTGCCGTGGCCGACGAATGCTGGCGCCCACCAAGAGGGCAGTCGCGGTACGCGTGATAGGCGTCCCCTTTGCCCGCCTTGCGGCAACGGTGGCAAAGAGGCTTGGCCTTCATGCTGTCCCTGTCGAACCCCACAGACGGTGCCGGGTGCACACCCACTCGATGGCCTCGCGGATGCTGCTTACCGCGCGGCTGCGGCTGCTGCTGTCGCTGAGCCGCGCCCGCACGATTGCCCTGCACAAGCGCCTTCAAGGCGGCGATTTCGTCGAGAAGGACCGCGTACTCAGAAGACGTGATAAGGGCGGAGGGCTTACCGCCCGCCCCCAGTGTCTGCTTCTCACGCACTGCCGCCCCATCATCCGACTGCGCCCAGGCCTGAAAGATGGCCACGACGAGCGCCTGGAGCGAGCGGAGAGTGACCCCGCTAAGGTCACCCGCAAGCGGGTACCGCACCTTCACCGCCGCGTAGAACACGGGGTCGAGGCGGTTGTAGAGGGATAACTTACGGGTCTCGTCGGTGGGCTGCCAGTCAGGAGCGCGGTTATCCCGCACCAGACGTTGCTCACGAGCCAAGATCGGCTGCGGGTCAACGCCTGCGGGATAACGAAGCGCCGCATGCTCCTGCTGGTGGCTCTCGCGAAGGACCGTCGGCACGCTCCCCTTGATGATGTCGATGAGGGCACGACGTCCATCTCGGTCAGCCGAAGAGTCCGTACCCCGAAGCCAGGTGTCGGCCACAGAGTTGCGCTCCACGACGAGGGCCAAGACGTCATAGAGCAGTCCATTAACCTTCTCGATAACCAAAGAGGTGGGGTCGTCGAGGTCAAAGGGGGTCAAGTCCAGTCCAGCGGACTCAAACTCGGTCCGAAGCTGCACCACCAACTCGGAGAGGCGGTCGGTGTCGTCGGTACCACGATAATGATGTTTCTTGGAACCAAGGATATCCTCGCGGATACCCTTGGCCCAAGCCCGATGTAGTCTCCCCTTGTAGACCACGTCGACCGCAGCGTGTTGGTCAACGAGATGCTTCCGCAACGCGACAGCGGCGTCGGAGTTGCTGGAAGGATTAGGGGCACCACAGGCGGGGTGCTAGCGGTTGGGGTGTCCCGAACCGCATCTATAAGCCGTATAGAGGCGTCCAAGTCGGAGTCCTTCAATAGGCGTTTACGAGCTCGTGTAGATGTCGCCATTCTTCTGAAAGCCAGAGAAAAGATGATGCGCGGCAGCACGTCTGGGTGTTGTGGCGGAAATGGAGGGATGACGTAACGGCAGAACGTGCGGAGCGGCGAAAAGAGCGAAGGGCACTTGCAAATGTCGGCGTGGTCGAAGGTGTCCGGAGCACCAGCCCAAAATACGTAAACCAGCGTGATCAGGGCAGGTAAAGTAACGCAAATGAACATTGCCAATCCCAAGCAATAGCAACGCGCGGTGCCCATGACTCGCAGCCGCAAAACACGTCTACCGTAAAATCATGTCCAAATCCTAGTCGCACCCAAACGCGCAAGTGCGCACCACCTCTTCAAGCGGCTGCTTAGCCAATCATGGCCAAGATAGCAAGTGGAATGAAAACGTGGATGGGGCCACGACCTGCCGGAATATCCAAGTACCCTAGATATCAGAAAGTCCCGTACTCGTGTGGATAAACTGTATAAGATAAATAAACCCTAAGCTAGATATACCCGGAACGGTCTCGGACGGTCT
>LGRX02014605.1:0-22644 GCA_001247695.2 Cymbomonas tetramitiformis | reverse complement strand
CTGTACCCACCCACTTGCGGTACATAGAGGCGGGCGGGCCATTTGCCCTCCAAGGGCGCCAACGACTGCTTCTGGGCACGAAGCGCCATGGCAGTCGGGGAACGTGGAGGAGGGGAGGGCTTCTGAGGCGCGCCCTTAGGGCGGTAGCCAGAGCCCTCGGGCGGGATGTCAGGAGTGGCGGAGGGCGAGAGTGTGGCGAGGGGGCTCTCGTCCCGAAAGGCGAGGCGGGCGCGAAGGGCAAGGCGGGAAAACGTGAAGACGGCGCCCGCCCGCAACTCGCGCAACACCACCAGATAAAGGGGGGCAACGTACGGTGACTGCTTCGCGGACTCTGACAAAATGTGCCAGAGGTCCGCCACGCGGTCGGTAACTCGGTATCGTTGTACGCCGGCTTGATCTTCTGGTGACGGTCGCCAAGCCGTCGGATTAGGGCAAGCTGCGGGGCTGTCGCGAACTTATGCACGAAGCGTCCACACAAAGCACTACTCTCTAGCCCTACTACTAAACAGTCTTACTTATTGTCAGCGCTTCTACAACACCAGCTTGGCACTGCATATATTGTCTTATGTGACTGCACAGTTAGCTTCCTACTGTAACCATACAAAATCTCAAAAATTTTGATATCTGCTTTTCTACAACGTATGCAAGCTCTTTTTCTCAACATCCCCCATCTGTAGCTGCCACTGGTAGCACAGACGTTAAATAAGAGCTTGTTCAGCATCTTCTGTTGTCACACCATCCAGCGCGAACTTGCCCATGCTGAAGGTGGACATACCCACTCCAGAAGCTTCTCCTCCTCGTAGCATCCTTGCTCGTGTCAGAGGATTTCGAAACACCATGACCTACATACATCTTCTACCAATGGGCCCGTGCTCCAAGTGTCCAATCACGCGTAGGCGCCCAGCATGGCATAAATTACGAAAGTATTGTGCCCTGCTCTCTGCCATATCTGTCATATAGTGCGATGGTACATGAATGCAAGCCACCACCCTACTGGCCAGCACTGCCAATGGCAACGCAATGTCCAGCACTGCGAACCAGGGTGAGGTTACCACTGCGTCACACGCCACATACTTTTCCTTCCAGGCACGATAGTTGCCCGGCTGTAAGGCATTAAGGGCTTCATGCCATTTCAACTGCGGGTTCCAATCGTTGTTCATGAACTTCAGGTGAGGCCACTCCAGTGACATTACTTTGCCAATAACACCTGTACCAGCCCATGGATCCCAGACCTGTGTGACCTTCTCCCAAGTCACCTCGTGCGCCAGACGTCTGATCTCCTGAGGAACTGTCATCACCAGTTCTAAGCCCCAGTTCAGTTGGCTGGCAATCTTCACCTGGGCTCTGCTCAACTGCGTGACATCCCCCCTCTTCTGCACTTCCTCCGGGCTCATGGCCTGCACCGTAGCTGCCTTCCGCAGGCTCCTCGCACGAGTGTGCTGCTCTGAACATTTTCGGCTCAAGATAGTGCGATGACCCTCGTGCCAAAATCCTGGCATCACGTCTGTGATCACTCTGCTGAGCTCTTCCTGGTTTCCCCAAGCCACTCTGTCAGGGAGATCCCCCATGCTCCCGTCCTTCTTGAGCATCTGTCGCGATGTGAGCGCCTGCCATGGGTGTTCGCGTCCCGGTCTCACGGCTCGACGTGGACCCACGTCTGCAGGCAACAACACTGCCTCTGCACCCAGCTTCTCCCTCAATTGCAGTTCCATAGCAGCCATCTTCTCCACAATAGACGTACTCACCACGGCGGCAGCTGCCACTGCGACCACGCCCAAGAATTTGGGGCATTGCCAGTCTCCTTCAGGCACTTCACCCAGCGCTGGCTCCAGACACCAAATGTGATAGCCACGATTGCAGGTGTCACACAGCAGCATCACTGCCTCCCCATCTGTTCTCATGCACACCTCGCACGCGAGATGTTTGCTGGGGATGGCTGCGCTGCAGTCGTACTGATAATCCTTCACCTGTAGATGACACGGTGCGATGTTCTGTACTGTGCTATTTTCCCGCAACTTCGTGCTGTCCTCCAAGACTACCACTCCATCCCTCTGCACCTTGACCAACTTCAAGATAGCTGGCTTGGTGGCCACCTCCATGCCGGAGCGCGGCTGTTGTCTTATGTATACGAAATCACCTGCTTTGAACTGGTGCGGCTTCGGCTCGTAGCTGCCACTCCTCCTGTGCTCGTATCGCAAGGTGTCGCGGTGCTGAGCGATCTCCAGGTTGCACCCCGCGTGCACCATGAGCTTCTTCACGATGGCCGCTCGCTGCAGCAAGTCCTCAGCCAGTGTCCTCTCCTCTTGCTTCTCAAAGTCCAACTCGGGTCGAGCACGAAGATCTGGTGGCACAGTAGCTTCCTGAGCGAACAGCAGCGTGAACGGCGCCACCCCAGTCGACTGTTGCTTGGCCGCGTTGTAACTGAGCACGAGCGACCAGAGCATCTCATCCCACTCGAAGTCCAGGCCCTTGTCAAGGGCCATCTTCTTGAAGCAGAACTTGAGAGTGCGCACCACTCGTTCAGTCAAGCCATTGCTCTCCGGGGAACTAGCTAGGTGAAGTCACCCTCCGATCGATGAGACACTGCCTGCATAGTGCAGCGAACTCGCCTTCAAATTCCGTGCCCCCATCCACAAGGCATTCCGCCGGCGCCCCAAACACTGACAGGACGTGACTGCGAAACGCGCTGGCGATGGTGGAGGCTTCCTTGTCGGGAATCGGAACACACACGACGAAACGCGTGTAGTGCTCAGTCATGACCAAGACACGCTGGTTCCCAGCTTTCGTGATGCGCTTCGTCGGCCAGGCTAAATCCAGGGACCAGCGGTACATGAAGGATTTGATCTCCAGCGGCGTAAGCATTGCCTCCTCCCGTGCGTAGTGCGTCTTCACTCTCTGGCAAGTTTGGCAATGAGTGACCACTGCTCGCACATCCTGTTTCATGCCCACCCAATAATGGCGTTGCCACAACAAGCTCAGCGTTCGCCTGATGCCCCAATGGCCAGTTCTCTCGTGGTGCTCACGCACCAGCTGAATTCTGTCACAGGGCTTGGGCACTAGAAGCTCCTTGCCACTGACGGTGACCATGTACAGCTCGCCCATGAGCTCGTCCCAGCGGTGACGAGCTGCTCTCTTCCTTACTCTATGGTACTCCTCCTTGGGCACCTCCGCTCTTCCTCCGGTCTTTATCCACGCGAGGCATAGCTCGTCCTCGTGTATGTCAGGGTATTTCTCCCGAAGTGACTCCTGGTGGGTCACACTGGCTACCATAGCAACCATTCTCGTCGTGTCAGGCAGTCTAGGCAGCCTCATCTCTTTCTCCTTCACCACTGGTGCCCATTCTGGAGCTGAGCTTACCTCCACTGGCTTGTCCCCAGGTCCTGAAAAGGCTTGGCGATGACGTGCCTCGTAGCCCGCGAGCTTCATGGAGGCAAGCTTCCACTGTCTGCGACGTGGAACGGCGTCGGCTGTACCGAGTCCCTGAGTGCCTTTCTGCCCTTGGCTGCACATGTGTTGCAGCCGCTCCTCCCAGTCCTGATGATGGCTAAGGCGTCGTGCGACTTGCTGAGTGTAGTCATTGGAACTGGTGATCCACTCTGCCAGTTGTGCTCGCACTGGCTCCGTTGTAGCTCCAGAAGTGGTAGCCACCTTGGTGGACTTCACGATGGGGATGGCCGCTAACGCGCCATGCTCCTCCTCCTCGCTCTCCTGACTCTTTGGCAGCTTGGTTGTGCTGACCTCAGCAACCGCATACAACAGCTCCATTGCTCGGCGATCCATGGCGAGACCGAGTACCCTTGCCAACTCTTCGTCTCTCATGCCATGCGCCATGCGTAGCTCACTCGCGTTATACCCCATGGCAACAGCTTTCTCGTCCAGGTTGACCTCTCTGGTCTCCCCTTTCTCCTCAACATCTTCTTCCCTTACCACAGTGCCTGCACGGGGTGCACGAAAGGCTCGGGAGTTCTGCGTTGCCAAGTTGGTCGGCAGTACCCGCATAGGCTCCCCCACAACGTTGGCGGTGTAGTGAGGCTTCCTGTCTCCAGTGACTACCTTGCGTGGCTTCCAGCCTCGCTGCAAGATGTCACACGCATATCTGTCCGGTGGCCTGTCCACCCCCTCCATCACCAGATTGAACTGATGACTCTGAAACAGATTGCTCCAATATGCTCGTAGGCGATGCGCGTATGATCCCGCGCGCGCTGCGTCGAAGGATACTGGCTGGCCCACCACACTATTGATGATGGGGAACACTTCCTTCCTGATCTTCGAGTTCTCCCGGTGCGATAACGGGGAGACATTCTCTAGCACATATGCTGGCGGTCGCTGAGGCTGCAGCTGCTGCAGCGTCGAAAGGATCCGCACTGCCTGATAGAACAGCCTGCTGTGCTTGCCCTCCAAACCAGCTAGCTTGCCGGCTGGTGACAGGTCCTGACATGGATACCCACACACCATGACCCATTATTGCTCTCCGCTCAATGCCCCCGCATGCACGAGGTCAATGAGACTGGTGTCCTCGATGCTGCTGGGAAGCTGCTCCAGGTAAACCGCATCAGCGTGAAACAAGTCAGGATGACGGCGACTGAGCGCCATGCACCTTGCCCTGGCTACCGCCTGGCTGGACTCCGAGATGTCCTGGTAGAGGTACTTGTTGACCTTGACGCCACAGCGCAAAAGCATCTCCAGCCCAGCACACAAGCCCCCACAGGGCTCATAGCAGACCACGCCTTCTTCTCTGGCCTCTCGAAAGAAGCTCTTGTCAATCACTCTCGTGTCGATCTTCTTTGGCACCTTGAGCTTGCCACCCTCCATGGTCTCGTCGCCGTAGATTGCTGGGGAGCCTCCAGAATGCATGCCCCTGACCGTAATGTATGTCCCCAGCTGCTTCATGACCATCTTCTCGCAGTAGTTGGCCACCTGAGCCTCTGGGCTCACTTCTGATCCAAGCGGTGGCTCTCTGGTCACTTCTAAGCAGATGGTATCTGCGAAGCAGCGCATCAGCCTCTCGGCGTACCCCGCTTCCCGCGCGCGGTCCCCTTCTCGATCCAAGCGGGCACCAGTTTCGTCTGCTGTGCTGGGCAACGGGTACCTGGATGGCACATCCGCGTTCTCGTTCTTCGGGCCTGGTCGGTACTGAACCGTGAACTCAAACTCCTGAAGACTGATGGCCCAGCGCAGGTGTTGGCCCTGCAAGTCCCCCTTTTCCATGAGGGTCGTGAGCGGTGAATGGTCGGTGATCAGCGTGAAGTGGATCCCGTGGAGGTACTGGCGCAGGGTGCGGATTGCCCACACCACTGCCAGCATCTCACCCTGGAAACTCGCGTACTGTCTCTCAGTCTTCGACAGCGAGCGACTGATCACTACGCAGATGTGCTCTACGCCATTCTCGTCCTCCTGGCCCAGCACTGCACCAATGCCATGGTTGATCCAGTCCGTGTAGAGGAAGATGGGCTTACTATAGTCGATGGGCTTCAAACACCTCCCCTCGGAACATAGAGCGTCCTTCAATGCCTGCAACGCCTGGTCCTGCTCCTTCCCCCAAGCTTCTTTGACGTCCAACACATCCTTCCTGAGCAGGTCGTTCAGTGGTCGAGCCATCTCTGAGTAATCGGGTCCCATGGGTTCCCCCACCAAGCCCTTGTAGTAGTTCATGAGCCCGAGGATGGAGCGCACCCCAGTCTTGTCCTCGGGCTTGGGCAACTCTTGGATGGCCTTACACTTGATGTCCTGCGCACCAATGGTGTTGTGGCCAATGCGGTAGCCCAAGAAGTCCACGGTGGCTGACCCGAAGGTTGACTTGATTGCCCGAGTGCAGTCGGATCCCTGCATCCCCCAAGGTGCGAAGCACGGCCTCTACATCCTTGATGTGCTGCTCAGCGGTGTCTGAGTATATGCACACGTCGTCAACGTACGCCACCGTACAGTGTTGCAGGTGACGCAACTCGTAGTCCATGATCCTGATGAAGGCAGCGGTCGCTCCAGCTGCTCCAAATGGCATGGAAGTGTAACGATAGAGTTGATTGCCCCACCAGAACGCTGTCTTGACCCTGTCCTCCTCGGTGGTCACGGGAATCTGGTGGAACGCCTTGGTCGCGTCCAGAGTAGTCTTGAACTTGGCTTTTGCCACGCGCTGATAGAGCTCTTCTGGACGGTGAGGCAGCGTGTTGTCCTTCAGCGACAACCGGTTCGTGTTCCGTAGGTCGACACAGAAGCGCGTCGAGGTCCACTGTCCAGTGTCATGGTCCTTCTTCCCTGCGACCACCACGTTGCTGGCGTGTCTGCAGTGTTGCGAGGCCGGCTCAATGAAGCTGTACTCCAGTAGCTCCTTGCAGTGCAGATCGATAATCTCCTGTTCCCCTGGGCTGTACTTCCTCGGTCGCTGGTAAGCCACCTTACTTGGTCTCGTCCTTGAACGGGATGGCGAAGGTTGCATGTGCTGCTCCTCCATGGTAGCCCTTGATGTCCTGTGGTTTGTTGGCGAAGCAATAGCTGCACCTCCTCACCACGTTGCGCATCTCCTCCCAGTTCTCCTCAGTGAACTCGGGATGCCCCCCGAAGGTGGCATTGAGCTCGGTGTCCAACCACGCGGCCTCGTCTTTGGTGACTCTGGTTGTCCCCCCTGGCTGCAACGTGTCCAGCACCGTGTGCGGAAGCACCTCATCTCGTTCCACCACCATGGCTTCCCACCCAGTGTCCCATTGACGCGAGGATCTCTGGTCCTCCCAGGTGGTTCTGGAAGACCTGTGCAGCGGGTCAGAGCACGAACCCGTAGCGGGCACGCCCTGAAACTCCCCAGGGGTCACGGTGGCCACCCAAGCAGCGACCACGAGTAACAACAAAAGTTTTAAAATTCTGCTGGTTCCCATTGGTTTGACTGGAGGGTGAAGGGTCAGTATGCAAGTCAGCATCCTCCACCCCCCTTGCATACGGCCCAAACCTCCTCCTGCCGATATGTAGATCACCAGCGCCAGGACCAACGCCACGTAGGCGTAATGGGCCACCCGGTAGCAAGCGGCCACGAGCCGTAGGCGCTGCAGACGGGCGGCAAAACGCGGCTTCTGCATGCGGCGCGGGATGGCCGCCAGCGTGGCAGGACCCGCCGCAGAGACTCGCTGCGCGATCGCCAGCGTGTGGCCCACTCGAGTGCTAAGCGCGGCAAACACAGGATTGTGCGCCAAGCAGAAGCCCGGCAGACCATGCCTCCCAACGTGAATGGCGGCCACCAAGATGCACCCCAGTGAACCGACTGTGCCCACGAAGCGCATGGCGAGCATGGCAATCCCAAGCCGAAGCAATAATGGCACATACCATAGC
This sequence comes from Cymbomonas tetramitiformis, assembly GCA_001247695.2. Classification (NCBI taxonomy): domain Eukaryota; kingdom Viridiplantae; phylum Chlorophyta; class Pyramimonadophyceae; order Pyramimonadales; family Pyramimonadaceae; genus Cymbomonas; species Cymbomonas tetramitiformis. The sequence goes on along the minus strand of LGRX02014605.1, from coordinate 15,330 downwards.
CCGTGCTGGGCATGGTGGAACCCAGCTACCTCACATACCACTACGCTCAGCAACAGCAAGTGCCTCGCCAGCTCCGATAGTACACGAAGATGCAGACGGCGATGCGCCCACTGCTGAAGCGGCGCGGTACGCACGGCCCACAACGCGCGCGCCATTGCCCTGCGAGGCACACCGGCACGACACATACAGACTGCTGCCATCTCGCAAAGGCATCTGATCATCTCCATTGCCATCCATGACCATCACCGCAAAGTGAGGCAGCTGCGGCCACTGCAAGCGCGTGAACACCCCCACGAATAGGAAGCACACCTGAGCGTGCCCCGCCCACCGCCTGGCGGCAGGCTGTGCACCCGGCTGTATGCCGGGGCTGCTTCTCAGTAACGGGTGCGCCGGGCTGCAGCGGGCCCGGCGCCCCATTGAAAAGGCCCCAGTGCGCTATCTTTCCTCCGCTCCTCCCATATTTCGTCGTAACTCAGCTGTGCGTCTGAAGCACGCGGCGCGCTCCTGCCTGCGTGCCCTCTGCGAGCGGCACCAGGACGCCGGGTCTCCCTCCTGGGGCTCGGTGATCTTCTCCTGCGCTGGCCAGCCCGCGGTGAGCGCTGCTGTGCGAGCCCTGCGGTCGGGTTCTGCTGGCGCACCTCACGATGGCCGTCACGCTGGACTTCGGCGTTCGAGACGCGACCACAGGGCCGATCTGGGCTGTTTGGCGCTGTGGAGATAAGGGTTGGAGATGGCACGACTGAGGTGGCCTCCTGGCCCTGTTCAGCTGGAGGCAGAGCGTCATTCTGTCGCGTGCAGACGGAACCTGTCGGTGACCTCAAGATGTCGTCGACCGTCTGGTGCTCGGATCGCTGCGCAAAGTTGACCTCCAAGCCCTCGGAATGCAGCCCACCGAGTGCCTGAACAGAGCAGTGCTCCCGTGTAGGTTGTGTTTGCGTGCCATGGCGACTGTCCAGGCCATGGCTGTCGGAGCCACGCGTGCTAATTCTCGCAGTTGGACGAGTAGTGGGAGGTCACGCCTCGTACTCTTTGATGATCTCTGTGCGCACCCTTATCTGTTCCTCAATCGCTGCGATGCTGGCGTAATTCGCCGCGATCTCGGCGCGCACCTGCGCCTGATCGGCAGCCAAACCAACGAACCTCTCGCTAATTTGCCCCATGTCCTGCTCTTCCGAATAAGAACGCTCCGACTGAGGCGACAGCGTTGCTGCGTAGCGCGGGCTGGAGCCCAGCTGCGAGGCCGGGCGAGCGCCTCGAGGCGCTGTCAACCTCCTCATCCTCCTCTGCCTGTCTGTGATGGGAATCGCCATCCTCCACGGCGGGGTCCAAGCAACGCATGAAGTCGTCACACAGCTGCGTGTGTACCTCAGCTCGTCGTGCGTCAGCCAGCAACGCGGTTCCCACAAGAGATGCAAGTTTAGATAGTGGCTCCCTGTGCATCACGGCCGCCTTGTCCCATGTCACCCAGCTGCAGCGATCGAACTTGCGCGTCCCGGAGGAGAGGTACTCCAAGGTGAACACGACCCCGTGGGATTCTCGCGCGCGGTAGTAGCGATGGTCCTCACAGAGGTAGTACACGGCCTTGGAACGGGAGTTGGCTCGCGTCTTGAGCACATGCAGCGTGCCTTGTTGTGGGCCGTCGACCAAACAAATGGCTCGTGGCTATCTCCACCAGCTGCTCGCTCGTGCCGAGGTGCTCCACATGCATCCGTATGGTGCCAAGGAGTCCACCAGTCCAGCCCTTCGACTGCCCACCCAGCGGCAAACACTCACCTCGCTGCCCCACTGCTGCTGATGAGGAGTATTTGTGCATCGTTTGTTTGCTGAGTTCGCACGTGTGCAGTCCTTTTCCTCGCTCTGCATAGGGCCTCCCAAGCTGGAACTCGATCTTGCCCTTGAAGCACCGGTACTGGACGAGGAAAACCGTCTGCCCGTCCAGTGCCGCGAACTATGAGATCTTCCTTGGGTTCAGCCAGTCGGACTCTCGAGCGGTATCTTCGCTGTTGGTGTCCGACTCCGGCTCGTAAGTGCCCTGGAACACTGATGGGTGATAATCCAGCTTCTGAGGGTCAAAAGCCCCGTTGGGCCAGGTCTGATGCCTCAGGCGCAGCGGCTCCGAGGATGGCGGCGGCGCGGAACCAGATGGCCCTGCCCCATCCTTCCTGACAACCTTGAGTGTGCGGACTGGCGGCCCTGGTGGCGGGTCTCGCCTAGTCCCGTAGGTAGCCAGCGCGTCATGTGCTTTCTCCTCAGTCTTGCATGCAGCGAGCATCACTCTGCCGTCCCCCAAGTGTAGGTACTCCACGGCGGCGGCGTTCGTGCTGAACACCTCACCGTCTCCCCCTTCTCCATCAGTCACCGGGTAGAACTTTCCCACCTTGCAAGCTGCATCTGACAGCGTAAGCAGCGGGATAGCCCGCACACCAGCTACCACCTCATCGTACCTCACCTTAAGGCGAGCTCGGAGGTCAGCGATGTCAACTTTCTGCACGTACTTCAGGTGTTGGTATCGCCAGCGCTGGTCCTTCTCATAGTAGAAGGGCAGCTGGAATTCGCCAGTCACCTTGCCCATGGGGCTCATGCTGGCAGTGCCAGCCATGGTGTGCCGCACCATGTTCTCCATGAGCTCCCACTGGACGCGAGTCTGCTCACTGAGCACGCAGAACTGACGTGCCATCTTGTCCCACATAAGTTTGCCAGTCACGACTCCTGTGGGGTACACCTGCTGGGCGTTGAGTGCCTCCTGAACGTTTGCCATGGTGTATCGCCCAGCTTCTCGATGGGCACCACAGTCAGGAAGCGCGACCTGATCGCTGTCCTTCCTGTAACTCGCCCGCGTGGCCCAGGTCTCCGAGGGTACCTTCGTCTCCTTGTCAACCTTCTGGTCCACCAGCGTGAAGTCGGGCCACAGCAGCTTCGTCTCCAGGATGCTCTTCCATTCCCCACAGCGCGGGAACTTGACCTGCACGAATCATGCGTCTGGTTCGCCTCCATCGTCATCTTCACAGAGTGTGCACAAGCGAGCGTAGCCAGTGCGATCGACGTACAGGCGCTGCTGAGACCAGCTGCTCTCCTTGTCCCGATGGTCCCAAGGGTTCATTGCCATGCCCAGGGAACATATCAAACTTTTATGTCGTACGGCCAACACTCAAAATTTCCATCGGCCAAGTTTCGGCCATCCCGGCCAAAATCTAAAATTGCCCGCGGCAGGCGCAAAATTTTAGTTTTAAGTATGACAATATCATAAAAATCGCAAAATTTCGGGTTAATTTTCAGAATTTTACACAATTCGTTTCGGCCAACAAGCAAAAGCACACTCGGCCAAACCTCGGCCACAACCCTCATCGTACGGCCACAGACCGGCCATGGGGGGTTGATATGTTCCCTGGCCATGCCCGCCCACGGTTGCGCACTGGCCAACATGTACTCAGTTTCACTTCCAGCCTCTTGCTCCTGCGTGAGGTCTGGATAACGAGGGTCGGTCTGGGTTGCAGTCAGACCGGCTGGCGTGACGGGCACCACATTGACTGGCTCTTCAGCGCCGGACCACTCGTTCCTGGTCGCCACGTTGGCTTCCCGCTGACTGCGTGATGTCGCTTGCAGCAGGCCCAACATCTGGCCCGTTACGGACGTACCGGGCGCAGGTGGTTCGAACGTTGAGTTCTCGGCGTGCAGGCTGACCCGTCCAGTGAGCTCTGCTCGCATCAGCGAGCTGGGTCGCAAGATGCCCGCTTCCACCATGGACTGGCAGCGTGCATCGAGCATCTCCCTCTCCTCCTGGTTGAACCTTTTCAGTCTGAGCTCTTCTAGGAATGATGCCAGGAGGTCAACCAGCTCGGGGTGATCTCGTGAGAATGCACATGGTCCAGGTGCACACCTTTCCCCTGTGAGGGCCAGACGGTCCTCTCCCCTTGTGTCAGGAAGCACAGCCTCGCGTGGAGGTGGAGCACAGTCATCAAAGACAGAGACAAGAGAGCGCTCTGGCGCGGCACCGTCGTCGAAGATCTCAGTTGCCAAGCACACCCTGGGGTCTTCGTTCCGTTTGCTCCTCGCGTCGGCAGGCGGCGTCAACTCGATCAACGGCAGCGTGACCTTCTCCCTCATGCCCAGTGACACCGCGGCCTCAGAGGTGGCGATACCCCGGTAGAGGTCGATGGTCAGCTTGAGCGCGTTCTTCAGGGGTCCCGTGCCCACCAGGAAGTCCCACGTGGTGTCGTTGGTGTACGTGACGAAGGCGTGGAGCCGATGCAGAGTCATGTACGGGGTGCCCGCGGCGAGGATCACGTCCACGTAGCAGTACTTGGTGAACTCCGCGGGGCTGCCGTCGCACCTGGCCACTCTGGCCCCTGTCTCCGCATCAAAGATGGTCAGACCGAGCCGGTTGACCGTCCTTATGGGGATGATGTTGCAGTTGGCCCCGGTGTCTAGGAGCAGGGCCTTGTACAACATGAGCAACCCACCCGAGGCCACGAGAGCCATCCCTTGCGCCAGCGTCTCGTTTAGGAGCTTGCACACGGGCTGGACCTGTGCCATGGCAGTGAGCTGTTCTTCCGTAAGGCCACTGAGCATCCTCTTCTTCAACAACTCGTAGGCTTTGGCCTCCATGGTCCCGGCGTGTAGCTCGCCCTTCCCACTGAAGTCCGTCACCCCGCGAAGCTCTCCTGGACTGTGGCTGCTGCAGCGGTGACATGCACAGTAGTTCTCCTCTTCCTGGGTTGATCCACCATGTCCTCCGGCATCTCGTCCAGGGGGATCTCTTCTTCATCGCTGTCATCACCCGACTCCATTCCTGGGCAGTCATCGTCTTCGTCGCTGTCATCACCAGACTCCATTCCTGGGCAGTCGTCGCCTTCGTCATCATCATCATCACCTTCGCCACTGCTCTGACAGTCTGCTGCTAAGGCTGCTGGCATGGGGAGCTGACCGGTCTCAGCTAGCTCCACCAAAGTCTCCAAACCCCTGGGGGCTGTTATCCTGCCCTCCGCTACGAGCCCAGCAGCCAGCTTTCGGAAAGCCGCGCCCAGGCTCTTGATCACGGAGGCCATGAGCTGCACCTTCCTCTGCATCTCGTCCGCTGCTGGCGCCATGGGCACCTGCGCATCAGCCTCGTACTCCTCGGGTGTCTTCACTGGGAATCCCCTCATGTGTTGAGTACTACCCAGCACTACCGCTGGTGCTGCTGTGAACTCGGGCTCACCGCCCTTGCCCAGTGTCTCGGGGAGTTCCCCTAAGCCCAAGGTGTTGAGTGCGCTCGAGAGCACCTCCTCGCCCATCTCTTCAGCCAGTGCTGAGAGCAAGCTGGTTGGAGAGCCAGATGACGCTCCTGTTCCTGTGATGTCACGGTGGTTCACCTCGTGCGCGTCAGAGATGTATGTCTCCCTTTCCGCGACGTTCGCTGCGGCCGGCTCCTCGTCGGACCCTTCGTCCTCGGAGAGCACCTGCGACTTCACGCTGCCAGCACGACTGGCAGTCTTTCGGGCAGCCACCATGCCTTGGTACTCAGCCTTCAGTGCTTCTGGGTTGCTGGCTGTGCTCTTCTGTTTGTCCGCTGATGACTGCTTAGCACGGTACTTGTCCTTCTCGTCGTTGGGCAGCTGCTGCCAGTCTGTCACCAGGATGCCCCAGTCGGAGCTCTTGAAACGGTCCTTCAAGTTGTACATGCGCAGAGCGGCGTTCTCCGCATCCCACCACTTGCTGGACCCAAGCCTGCTCTCGTGGTACCCCGCTGGCATCTTGACATGCTTGTAGCCACTTCTGCACTGCTCGGGACCAGACTCGTGCCAGCCTCCTCCGAAGCAGCGTAGACACTTGGGCTTGTCATTGGTGCGACCGCCCTCTGCCGGTGGCGGCGTCTTGTTGTACGCAGGCTTCTTGGTTCTCTCGGCGACGTTCACCTCCTTCTTCATCGTTTTGGAAGGCGACGCATCCACCTTCTTGCTGTTCTCCGGGTCGCCTGACTGCCCTTCCCCGGCTGACTCTATCTTCTTGATCGAGTTCTTGATTGCCTTGAGGTCAAGGCCGTGCTGTCGAGCCTCCCAGGTGGAGTACTGGCAGCCACATCGCCTAGTAATCTCCTGCAGGAAGGTGAGGATCCAGGACTCCGCATCGTTCTTGAGCTTGTCCTGCACCTCGATGATGGCCTCCAGGTCTTTCCAGGTCACCCGATTGGGCGGCGGGAACTGAGCCCTCAGCTGCTCCTTCACCCGCGTCTGGAAGATCTTGATGCGAAGGTTCTCCACGCAGTCCTCGATGAAGGTGCGCAGCTCCTCGTCGCTCAGCACCTTCCCGGTGCTGAGCTGCATCTCCCTGCGTTGACACATTTTCATGTATGTTAGACCATCTTGCCCCAATTCTTGTGGCTTCTGGGTCAACAGATCAACTTTCTCTTGCGTTCCCTTCATCATGAACTTCTTGTCAAGGGCAGCAATAAAGCCCCTGAGTGCGTAGAAGTACTGCATGGCACGGGTGCCATTTTGTCCCGTCAACCCTTTCAGCGAAGTCCCATCGGTCAGATACAGTACTCGGTGGAAACCTCTCCTTGGGCGTCTTGGTCTGTCGCTGGTCTCGCTATCACCCACGTAGTACCAACATTCATTTCATTGAAGGGGGGCCTAGCACATGGGATAAAACCCTCAAGTGGGCCATGTTCACTGGTGTCCTTGAGGACCCTGTCCATGTTCGAGGCCACTACACCCCCGCTCTCATAGTTCTCACGCCACCAACTGAGGCTTTGTGAGTTCTCACCCGCCAGACATCGCGGGGACGATATCCCACAAGGTTTCCCAGTCAGGAGGTGTCTCTCTCAGGGCTTTGATCTGTGCTTCGGTGAGATTGGCGCTCGCCACGGACCTGAGCTTCCTCCTGATGTTGGCGTTGTGTTGGCGTACAAAGTTCTCGCACATGAGGGAGAATTCCCTCAAAAACTTGGGCCGGTCTTCCTCCTTGGTGCCCGTATATATAGGCAGCGTACCAAGGGCAAGGCGAGTGGAGTCACTGTACTCCATCTCCTCCTCAAATATCACTACAGGCTCTTGGGCTTGAGCCTGAGGCTGAACTGGAGCTTGAGCCTGAGGCTGAACTAAGGCTTGGACCTCAGGCTGGCCTCTGGCAGCCGCTTCCTCTTCTTCCAGCTCTGTGAAGTGCTGGCTCGCCCGTACCGCTCTCTGGGTACGTCTCTCTGCTCTTTGCTGTTTCTGGCGATCAGTGTTCGACTCCGTTGCTACTTTCCCGGTAGTGAGAAGGTCTCAATGTGAAGGCTCTTTTCACTCCACACTTCCAAGCTTACCAGTACGGATAAATCCGTCCCTGGCCTCACCTTTCAGTGCTTCGCTCTAAGTAGCAGTCACTGTAAGGATATTCTCACTCATAAATCACGTGTCGAGTCTCGCAGGTAACTTGATTCCTGTCTTCCTCCACTTCTTCCAGATAGCCAGCACGGTTGATTTCACTCTCAGTGCAACTGGTCAGTGCTGTGCCTCGGCAGAATGCCAGAATGGGTCAGAATGCCGCAATGAACGCTGCCGTAATGATAAACACCGACAATCCCGTTTCGCTCTACGCCTTCAGGCGTACCAGTACGGATAAATCCGTCCCTGGCTTTACCGTCCGGTGCTTTGCTCCAGCAGGATGCCATTCCCCAGAATAGTCCAGAATAACATTCTCAACGCTGTAACCATAATGAACAATGAGCCCCCGGTTTCGCTCTAATTGTTGTCGCTGTGCCTTGCAAGGCTGCTGAACTTCGAGTGCCACAACAGTCTGTTTCCCTCAACCTCTTCCAAGCTTACCAGTACGGATGAATCCGTCCCTGGCCTCACCCTTCGGAAGCCTTGTTCTTCAGGACCGCTGTTACGCTCTCAGAATTACAGACGACATGTGCTGGATTTGACATTGTGACACTCAAAACTGTCACATGTCACTTCCTATGGTAGGCTGGGTGACCGTCACCAGTAGACGGGAAACACCCGTTAGGTATTTATGTATGCCTCTGATTTATCTATCACACTTTTACCGTTCTGATTCCGTATCCCTTAACTCAGGGTTTATCTCACCAGTTAGATATATATTACCGCCGAACTATATATCTGCCAGGTTTGGCCCCACTTGCGCTTTATTTAGCCACTGCGAGATTGCCACCATGAGTGGCTAAGCTCGGACGCCTGGGATGGAGTGAGGCGCTCCGCGCGTGAGAGTGCCGGCAGTCACGGGTATGGCCTAAATTTTATGGGTTGATTTACGGCACGCCGCACCGGTTGGAGAACGATTTTCTTACGGGACTTAACGTTGGACTGGTTTCCCCCCGCGCGCGCCAACTCGGAGAACTCGGAGAAGCCGGACATCTTCGCCGACCTCTCCGCGTGCTCGTTCTGCGAGGAGGACGGTGAGGCCCTCGTGTCCGCCGTCACCGAGTTCTCCGAGTTGGCGCGCGCGGCTGGGGATTCGACATTCAACGTCAACACCTTCGTCACTGCCGACTTGCCGGTGGTGTCGGAGCCGCTCGCACACTCCCCGCCCGCGTCGGTTGAGTCCGAGGAGGAATGGACCGGTCCGCCGAACCCCTTCTGCCCTCCCGTCACCCGCACGTTTGCCGACTTCATTGAGAGCACGGGGGTTGCATTGGGGGCGCCCGACGAGCCGGCCGCGAGCATGAACTTGCTCTCCGCGGTTGAGACACCGGAGCGCGTGAAGGACTACAAGCCCGCGACCTACGCCGCGAGCGACGATGACGACGAGGATGCCTCGGTGGCACCGCCGCGGCCACGGTACGGCTGTGGGAACGCCATTCCGGGCTTCGGGAGGTCTCTTCTCACTTCATCCTTGGTGTGTGCGCTATTTGTAATTTGTGCCACCGCCGCGCCGCACACCGTTGCCGATGTCCGTGGTGCCGGTGCGCGCACATGCACGGCTCCACCGGTCGGTGGTGCTACGTGGACTGCCTCAGCAGTCCCGGCTACGGAGGCTTCGCCGACTGAAGTGGTTCATGACGTGCCGTGTGCTATTCCGCCTCGTCTCCACCGGCGGGAGCAGAGGCGGCAGGGCCTCTATATGGCTCCGGTGCCGTGGCATCCCGGGCCGCCGCCGCCTGCCGTGTTATTTGAGGACGGCCCTCCGCTGTCGCCGGCATCGTCTTCAGATGACGAGGCCCCACCGTCGGGCAGCACTTGGCAGCACCCCGGTGCGGTGCAGCCTCCTGTGATCGAGAATTCAACAATTTCTTCTACGAATGATTTACCACCGGCCCCGGAGGCCGGCAACTACTTCAACCTCACGCTGCTCCGAGCCGGACCGCCGGCTCCGGAGACCTCTAGTGGCTGAGATTGATCACACCGTGCCTGCCTAGAGATTAGCTATAGAGTAGCTTCCTAGATGTGCAGAAGAGCTCTCTGCATTTGAGCTGTGTTTAGGGTTTTGGCACCTAACAGCAGTATCTGACAATCTTTGCTGTGAACTGGGACCGCCCTGACCAAGAGTACAGGCCCCCAGTTGTGCTACAGTTTCCTCCTGAAGTTGAGTAGGGAGTTTGTTGCTTCGTTTCACTACTAGCTCCGGTCACCACCCTAGGTGGTGTGCTGGATTTGACACTGTGACACTCAAAACTGTCACATGTCACTTCCTATGGTAGGCTGGGTGACCGTCACCAGTAGACGGGAAACACCCGTTAGGTATTTATGTATGCCTCTGATTTATCTATCACACTTTTACCGTTCTGATTCCGTAACCCTTAACTCAGGGTTTATCTCACCAGTTAGATATATATCACCGCCGAACTATATATCTGCCAACATGTCTGTAATAAGGCACATTTTTGTTTTGTAAAAGACTGTAAATCACAGTTCTGACGCCATCACACAAGAACAAGTCCAACAAATGTATACCTTCACAAGCAAAAGAATGCCATATATCATAAATCCTTATATCATAACACTGCTGTTTTCGCGGTCTGAGCGAGTACTTCCTATTTTCGGAATCGCTGTTACGAAGGCAAAACAAAAATGAGCGTCTGCCTCACCCTGCTATGCCGCCCTATTTATTCTCACTATCTCTAAACAAGTGTAACACCCATCCGTATTTCCGTATCTCGTCACTGTCATAACTCCTCGCGCGTATCGTACTGCGCGTGTCATACGTTTATCACAGAGACTGCTACAACAAGTGTCACAACCCGGCTAAGGTACACGATAAGCCGTGGTTTGTGACAGGGCGGGGTCCTCGGTCTCGGTGAGAACAACCGCCCGCATCGGGGTCCAGAAACGCATGCCGTCGGTGTCGGGCACACCCTCGACCTCGTACCGTAGGCGCTGAAGGGCGTAGCGGCCGTCAGCGGGGTGGTGGCGGGCACATTCGTGATAAACGCTGAGCGCGTTGCCACGAAGTGGATGCGGAAGGATGCTGAAGAGGAGCTCGTTGATGGTGACGTGATAAAAATCATGCTCGTGCTCCAGGTCAAGGAGCTTGGCCGTCTCGCGGTAAGAGACGGGGTACAGCACGTGAGCCAGTCCAGGAAGGAGGCCGTTGAAGTCAACGTCGGCAGTCGTGGCGTCCAAAGTGTAGCCGTTGGGCATCTTGAGGCCAGTGGACTTCAGGAAGGAAAGTAGATCACTCCCATACTGAAATGCGTAGGCGAGCTGGTCGCGATCGATGTATACTCATCCTCGCGCCCCTCCTCCACAGGCGTGGTTCCCAATACGTCGGGGTCGTTGAAGTAGTCGAAAGCCGTAGGGGCGTTGACTGTAGATGTCGATTTTGAGCGCAATGATGATGTCCCCACAATCCTGCGGGGTCTACGAGACGAAACAGGGGTACTCTGCGATCCCGAGGGCGAATGTGACGGGGTGCCGGTCTGCCGCGTGCGGGCAGCGCGCAGAGCGGAACCAAGCCCTTCACGTCGGGTCGAAGCCATTGCGGGGATAAAATAGTGCTTGTCCAGTGGTAATTCGAAGCACACAGGGTGTGCAACAAAAACGGCCGAAGATGTCGGAAAAATAAAAGATGTCGGGATGTCGGAGCTGCCGCTGCTGCGCGTAGTGCGATACGGCTGATGTCGGGATGTCGGAAGTTGATGTCGGAAGATGTTGGATAGACGATAGAGTCGCAAGGCGCGAAGCGGACCAGAGAAGAAACAAGACAACACGAAAGGTGCGTGGGCTATAACCTTATAGAACAGGAGCTATATATATATATATATATATATATACGTATATGTTCGGTGATTGACACTGTGAAAATGCAGGTGTGCAAGGCTTGCGGAAACTAAAGTCGGATAAAACTATACGAGATAGTCGGACTTAGGGGTTCGGGAGCCTGTGACACAGTGACACCGACAACACTGCAAGTGACATCCAGGCGAGGGGTGACACAAGGGTGCACCACTCCTTCCCCCCTAGGGGGGAAGTCGGCATCCCCGTGAGTATGGCCATACGAGTTTTTGCTACCTACGATTCTCCAACCCCCCTCACTCGGGCCAAAGACGCTGGGTCACCTTGCCATAGCCACACATTTTCTCCTAGAAGGCACCCAAATTTTTTTGTCAATTTTTTCGATGAAGCACCCAAAATTTTTTGGCAATTTTGAGAAGGCACCCAAATTTTGATAAAATTTTTCTTGTCCATATTTACTATAAGCGTGAACTGGTCGCAAAGTCACGGTCTCCTCGCACATCCTTTCCCCGCAGTTCACAAAGCCTGATAAAGATTCGTAGTCCGAGGAATAGTTACGAGCATTTTGATGTATTGTATGCGTGGTCTCGTATCTTCTCGCTGTATACCGGCGCCTGATTTTAGCCTTAACGTTAAGACATTCAAGATAAGAGACACCGAAAGCCACGCAAACGCAAATGTGGCATCGACCAAATGACCACGCCGATCGGCGCGAGCTCTCCATGATATCGTCACGTCGATCGATGTGGCCACGCATGTCACCCAAATTTTCCCAGAGCCCCCATATTTCCCAGAGACCCCCATATTTTTCCAGAGACCCCCAGATTTTTCCAGACGCCCCAGATTTTTCCTAAAATGCACCCAAATTTTTCAAAATTTTGAAATTTTTTTAAGCCAAAATAAGCACCCAAATTTTGAATAAAATTTTTCAAAATGTGTGGCTGCCCCAAGTGTCACCGCGTACGGCCGTAATTGAAAATTCAGACGACTAAATTTAAAATAAAAGAATTAAGGCGACTAAAAATGATCCAATTTCGGTGAAAATCGCCCATAATTTTCCAAAACATCGCTTGGTGAGGCTGAATGGCCCTAAAACTTCCGCCCGGTTTGGCTGCACGATGCGAATGCCCCAAAATTTTCGCCCTGCGGGGCGAAAATTGGAAATTGACTAAAATTAAAATAATAATTAATTCCCAGCGACTAATGTCAAAATAATACAGCCCCCGACTAATAATTTCGCATTTTGATTTTCCATTTACGATTTAGCTTGTAGCGTCTCAAGTCGAGTTGAGAGTCGCAGTCGGTCCCACTTTCGAATGGCAGTTACTGAAGTCTGAACTTATTAGCTGCTTCTCTTGAATGGGGTTCAGCGTAGGGCTAACCTAACTTACAGGGGACAATCTGCTACTACACACAATGGACTGAAACCCCGGACGCGATTGCACTGCAATGTTGAATTGCATCCATAAATTACTGCACTTACAGTTCCCCTCAGTTCCAGTTGATGCGAGACGAGCCGGCCTTCCACCAGACTCTCTGGAAGCTCTTGCTTCACGGATCATGCCAAACTCGATACCTAGCCTTAAAGTTATGCTTGTGATCTGCTACGTATACCTCCTTTCAACAACGAGTTGAGCAGCCAAGGCAGTTTCTCGTGTATTATAGCAACCCGAAAGATAGGGTTGCCCTGTGGATGCTGTGAAGCAATTTGGACGTATTTGACGGCGAAGACGTCCGCGTATCTACTCCGAAGAGCAATATCGAAAGATGATGTCACTAGCTTCACGAGGATACGCGTCCAAACTTCTAGTTTTCGTGGTTTGCTTGCTGTATTATGGGGTTCGCGGTGAGTGCGTGATAATCCGTTCCAATCGCCTTTTGCAACTGCTTCAAATTGCTCACTCTAACCAAACCGTCACTTGCTGCTTGGGTCACTTTACGAGATTCACTGCAGCAATGTATGAATTAATGGCGATAACACTTGTGGTTGCCTCACGATTGCCGTATCGTACTCCTCCTGCAAGGGGATCCTTGATGCAAACCAGCTGAGCTAGAGTCGACTCTACTGGATATTTAAACACTGTGGACCGCAGTAGCACTCAGTGGACGCGAGCTCTTCTCCACAGCACGTGAATACGTGACAGATATCGCTTGACTAGTGTTTCTTGCCTGCAGCCGAAGATTTATGTTACACCGTACAGCACACCACCAGGTCTGGGAAAAGTAGTACGACGCAGGTGCGAATCGATACTCTGTATTTGAGATATGTGCTATCGGGAACGTTTGTGAACGTCATCTTTGACAAACCATGGTTGTCTTGTTTCCACACAGACTGAGCTCGTCCTCCCGGTCACTGCATTTCCCGCTCTTCATCCTAAGGTGTGCTACCCATGTTGCGCTGAACGGATATCGCCGGTCTGCGTCGAAATGTAGGAAGCCAATGCGCAGTTCTCCCTTTCTCGCAGTCCCTGAATAGACTCGGGATCCAGGTGATATGTCGAGGGTCCGCATTTGCCGCCTCGCGGCACCGTGCAAATTGATACACGCGGGGTGTTTCCTGTCGCTTCCACGGTTTAAACCATCATGCTGTCGCTGTGACCAGAAACTGCATATTCTGAAACTGGATATTTAAGGAATACGAGATTTATATCCTATAGATATGCTGACTATCCTATGTGGAGTTGCGCCGTCCAAGACTAAATTCTGACGTATACAATACCAGGTTCTCAACGAAAGCTTATGTGGCGGTGTGGAAGAATCTGATAAAGATGGTATTCCAACGACGAGCTCTTTCCCAAGGTACGAAGGTTCAACACGAAATTATGGCTGGAATTGCTGGGATACGACGCCTGGCGTGGATACCTTTTACGCTTATGACTACCCCGAACGATACATCGCCAATACTGGCTATGAGGTGCGTCAGTGAAGTGAAGTGGCATTTCTCCAGTTCTTGCTTACTCTGTCTTCCTTGTTGTTTTTCATACCGGTACCGAGACAGAACGTTTGGTGGTGATTCTCTTTGCACTTTCGCTTCTCGCTGCACAGTTACTTCACGTATCCCAAACAAACTCAGATTTGCGTGTGTTCAAAACCTGGTTCCATCTATGGTTCCATTAACGCCCTCCTATGCTTGTTTGTAACAATGGGCCTTTAAATCCTCGAGGGGCTTGCTTGCTTGAAGAGGATTGTTTGGCCATATCGCTTCATCGTCGAGAACGCGGTTTGCGTACGTGCAAGGATGTCGCAGGAACCCGAGGCAGCTCTCCTTTTCTTCGTGCTTGACGAGGCACAAAACGTGCACTTTGGCATGATCTTTGACCACCCAGACAACACAACGTAAGTGTTCACCAGTTGAGCCAGGAATCCCGCCTGATTTATCCAGCGACGCGAGGATATCTGCAGCCTGTTTTCCCCAGCCTGCCATCGAAATCAGGGTTCCGCACAATATGGGTGCCCTGCAAGATATGCGAAACATAGGAAACGCCAAGGTAGACGCTTTGCGAAAGCCCTGTGCAAATCCTGATGTGTCAAAGGTATTTCGGCTGCCAGCGGCTTGGCGACACTGCGGCTCGCCGTCACCCCGGAGTCAGTCGGAGAGGGATTGAACCTCGAAGTCGCGGACAACTATCACATCGACGAGGACAGTTTCAACATTGGCTGCCGGGACTACCCCGAGAACTGGGAGGACTACTCTTACGAGACTTGTGCGATGTATGAGTCCAATCAGTACTGCACCTCTACTGGTGGACAAGGATCAGGTGCACCGCACATTACTGGCAGTGGGGCCCGCTGAGAATTGCATGGTCGCAAAGCACACAAGGCTGCGGAATTGCGGTCACGGATGTAGAAGCAACTTCTACCAGCAGCAAGGCTAGCATCGCTCTCATTCTCACGTGCAGCTGCCTGCCGGAGTTTCAAGTCGCAGAAGGGACTCACATCCTGATGCAAAGGGCAGAAACACGCGGCCACTGGTCGCCGCCAACAGCTTTCGCATCCCTATGTTAAAGGCCTCACGAGCGCGCGAAACTGTTACCAGTCGGAGTATTTTAGGCATATGCCTGGAAAATACCAGGTCAATCCTATGGAGCGGCAGGCGTGAGGACTTCAGCAAAGTGGCGTGTGGCATCTGCTGGTCTCCAGCAAAGTGGCATGTCACATCTGCGGTTCTCCAGCA
>LGRX02014604.1:0-28154 GCA_001247695.2 Cymbomonas tetramitiformis | reverse complement strand
AGCCTCGGGGCGTGTGCCCGCCATATGCAGAGGCCCGGGGCGTGTGCCCGCCATCTGAAGAGGCCGCCATCTTCAGTGGCTGGCAGGGCGTGTGCCCGCCATCTGCAGAGCCCCGGGGTCTGTGCCCGCCATTTGCAGAGGCCGGCGGGGCGTGTGCCCGCCATCTGCAGAGCCTCGGGGCGTATGCCCGCCATATGTAGAGCCCCGGGGCTGTGTGCCCGCCATCTGCAGAGGCCGGCGGGGCGTGTGCCCGCCATCTGCAGACCCTCGGAGCGTGTGCCCGCCATCTGCAGAGCCCCGGGGCGTGTGCCCGCCATCTGCAGAGGCCGGCGGGAAGTATGCCCGCCATCTGCGGTGGCTGGCATGTCATTTGCCCGCCATCTGCAGAGGCCGGCGGCGCGTGTGCCCGCCATCTTTAGAGCGCCGGCCTGGTCGTGTACCCGCCATCTACAGAGCCCCAGGGCGTGTGCCCGCCATATGCAGAGCCCCGAAGCGTGTGCCCACCATCTGCAGAGGCTGGCGGGGAGTATGCCTGCCATCTGCAGTGGCTGGCAGGGCGTGTGCCCGCCATCTGCAGAGGCCGGCCTGGGCGTGTGCCCGCCATTTGCAGTGGCTGACGGGGCGTGTGCCCGCCATATGCAGAGCCCCGGGGTGTGTGCCCGCCATCTGCAGAGGCCGGCCAGGGCGTGCGCCCGCCATCTGCTGCAGAGCCCCGGAGCGTGTGCCTGCCATCTGCTGAACCCCGGGGCCGTGTGCCCGCCATCTGCAGAGCCCCGGGGCGTGTGCCCGCCATCTATCTGTAGAACCCCGGGGCCGTGTGCCCGCCATCTGCAGAGGGCCAGAGGCCGGCGGGGCGTGTGCCCGGCTGCCCGCCATCTACAGAGCCCCGGGGCTGTTGCCCGCCATCTGCAGAGCCCCGGCCTGGGCGTGTGCCCGCCATCTGCAGAGCCTCGGGGCTGTGTGCCCGCCATCTGCAGAGCCTCGGGGCTGTGTGCCCGCCATATGCAGAGCCCCGGGGCGTGTGCCCGCCATCTGCAGAGGCCGGCGGGGAGTATGCTCGCCATCTGCAGTGGCTGGCAGGGCGTGTGCCCGCCATCTGCAGAGGCCGGCGGGGCGTGTGCCCGCCATCTGCAGTGGCTGACAGGGCGTGTGCCCGCCATCTGCAGAGCCTCGCGGCGTGTGCCCGCCATATGCAGAGGCCCGGGGCGTGTGCCCGCCATCTGAAGAGGCCGCCATCTTCAGTGGCTGGCAGGGCGTGTGCCCGTCATCTTCATTCAGAGCCCCGGGGTCTGTGCCCGCCATCTGCAGAGGCCGGCGGGGCGTGTGCTCGCCATCTGCAGAGCCTCGGGGCGTATGCCCGCCATATGCAGAGCCCCGGGGCTGTGTGCCCGCCATCTGCAGAGGCCGGCGGGGCGTGTGCCCACCATCTGCAGACCCTCGGAGCGTGTGCCCGCCATCTGCAGAGCCTCGGGGCGTGTGCCCGCCATATGCAGAGCCCCGGGGTGTGTGCCCGCCATCTGCAGAGGCCAGCGGGGCGTGTGCCCGCCATTTGCAGTGGCTGACGGGGCGTATGCCCGCCATATGCAAAGCCCCGGGGTGTGTGCCCGCCATCTGCAGAGGCCGGCGGGGCGTGTGCCCGCCATCTGCAAAGCCTCGGGGCGTGTGCCCGCCATATGCAGAGCTCCGGGGTGTGAGCCCGCCATCTGCAGAGGCCGGCGGGGAGTATGCCCGCCATCTGCAGAGCCCCGGGGCGTGTGCCCGCCATCTGCAGAGGCCGGCGGGGCGTGTGCCCGCCATCTGCAAAGCCTCGGGGCGTGTGCCCGCCATATGCAGAGCCCCGGGGTGTGTGCCCGCCATCTGCAGAGGCCGGCGGGGAGTATGCCCGCCATCTGCAGAGCCCCGGGGCGTGTGCCCGCCATCTGCCCGAGAACCCCGGGGTGTGTGCCCGCCATCTGCAGAGGCCGGCATGGCGTGTGCCCGCCATCTGCAGAGCCCCGGGGCTGTGTGCCCGCCATCTGCAGAGGCCGGCGGGGCGTGTGCCCGCCATATGCAGAGCCTCGGGGCGTGTGCCCGCCATATGCAGAGCCTCGGGGCGTATGCCCGCCATATGCAGAGCCCCGGGGCTGTGTGCCCGCCATCTGCAGAGGCCGGCGGGGCGTGTGCCCGCCATCTGCAGAGCCTCGGGGCGTATGCCCGCCATATGCAGAGCTTCGGGGCTGTGTGCCCGCCATCTGCAGACCCTCGGAGCGTGTGCCCGCCATCTGCAGAGCCTCGGGGCGTGTGCCCGCTATCTGCAGAGGCCGGCGGGAAGTATGCCCGCCATCTGCGGTGGCTGGCAGGTCATTTGCCCGCCATCTGCAGAGGCCGGCGGCGCGTGTGCCCGCCATCTTTAGAGCGCCGGCCTGATCGTGTACCCGCCATCTACAGAGCCCCAGGGCGTGTGCCCGCCATATGCAGAGCCCCGGGGCGTGTGCCCACCATCTGCAGAGGCTGGCGGGGAGTATGCCTGCCATCTGCAGTGGCTGGCAGGGCGTGTGCCCGCCATCTGCAGAGGCCGGCCTGAGCGTGTGCCCGCCATTTGCAGTGGCTGACGGGGCGTGTGCCCGCCATATGCAGAGCCCCGGGGTGTGTGCCCGCCATCTGCAGAGGCCGGCGGGGCGTGTGCCCGCCATCTGCAAAGCCTCGGGGCGTGTGCCCGCCATCTGCAGAGCCCCGGGGTGTGAGCCCGCCATCTGCAGAGGCCGGCGGGGAGTATGCCCGCCATCTGCAGAGCCCCGGGGCGTGTGCCCGCCATCTGCAGAGGCCGGCGGGGCGTGTGCCCGCCATCTGCAAAGCCTCGGGGCGTGTGCCCGCCATATGCAGAGCCCCGGGGTGTGTGCCCGCCATCTGCAGAGGCCGGCGGGGAGTATGCCCGCCATCTGCAGAGCCCCGGGGCGTGTGCCCGCCATCTGCCCGAGAACCCCGGGGTGTGTGCCCGCCATCTGCAGAGGCCGGCATGGCGTGTGCCCGCCATCTGCAGAGCCCCGGGGCTGTGTGCCCGCCATCTGCAGAGGCCGGCGGGGCGTGTGCCCGCCATCTGCAGAGCCTCGGGGCGTGTGCCCGCCATATGCAGAGGCCCGGGGCGTGTGCCCGCCATCTGCAGAGGCCGGCGGGGCGTGTACCCGCCATCTGCAGACCCTCGGAGCGTGTGCCCGCCATCTGCAAAGCCCCGGGGCGTGTGCCCGCCATCTGCAGAGGCCGGCGGGAAGTATGCCCGCCATCTGCGGTGGCTGGCAGGTCATTTGCCCTGCCATCTGCGCAGGCCGGCGGCGCGTGTGCCCGCCATCTTTAGAGCGCCGGCCTGGTCGTGTACCCGACATCTGCGAGCCCCCAAGGCGTGTGCCCGCCATCCGCAAGCCCCGGGGCGTGTGCCCACCATCCGGGCAGAGGTCGGTGGGGGAGTATACCGCTTACCCGCAGCGGGTCGGCAGGGCGTGTGCCCGCCATCTGCAGAGGCCGGCGGGGCGTGTGCCCGCAATATGCAGAGCCCCGGGGCGTGTGCCCGCCATATGCAGACCCCCGAGATGTGTGCCCGCCATCTGTAGAGGCCGGCGGGGCGTGCGCCCGCCATCTGCAGAGCCTCGGGGCGTGTGCCCGCCATCTGCAGAGCCCCGGGGTGTGTGCCCGCCATCTGCAGAGCGCCGGCGGGGAGTATGCCCGCCATCTGCAGAGCCCCGGGGCGTGTGCCCGCCATCTGCCCGAGAACCCCGGGGCGTGTGCCCGCCATCTGCAGAGGCCGGCATGGCGTGTGCCCGCCATCTGCCGAGCCCCGGGGCTGTGTGCCCGCCATCTGCAGAGGCCGGCGGGGCGTGTGCCCGCCATCTGCAGAGCCTCGGGGCGTGTATTACCCGCAACCCGATACCTTTTATGGCATTAAATCGAGTATAAGATTATAGGGAATGCGATACGCACTTTCTACACATTTAACGCCGTAACCAATATTTGCATTTGAGCTACGCGTCCGTTGTGCGGTTTCAATGTGCTTCCCATAATTCATTTTAGTATCACAATAAGATGTTTTTTTGGAACACATTTTCAACTCAAGGTTTTGTTTATTTGTCCAAATATTTGTGGTTTTACGATAACCAAACCCGTATTTGCAATATGAACACGTATGCTTGTATTGTGTTAATGATTGCATAAAATCTCTATGTTGCAACAAGCCACCGTCCGATGGGTTTTCAATATACCAATAGTTGGCTTGGAGATATTCTATAATGGTCAATGTTCGTTTTACCATCGCATCAGCCAAATATAGATTTCGGACACCTTTTCTATGTGCTTTTGAATAACTTGTGCACGGTGGGCTTGCCCATATTATATCAAAATGTTTTGGTTTGTAAGTAGTATACTACCGATTATAAGGCCCCTCCAAAACCCTAAAGACGATAATAAATGATTAATAAATACAAGAGAAAACCCTAAAGGAATAATTACGTAATAAATAGGGAATAAATTACGTGATTAAATGTGAGTACGATAAAAAATAAATAAAAAATCTACAATAAAAAATAAATAAAAAAATCTACAATAAAAAGATAAAGATAAAATTAAAAGTAAATAAAAAGTAAATTAATTAATGTTTCAATAAGATATATGTTAATTGTTGGCCTCTAAAAATAGTAAATCATTATAGTCTTGGTCAAAGGAATTTTCACCTTGATATCCATTCATGTTTAAATGTACTAAAAGGGTAATATCAAAATCTTTGTTTTCTCGACTTTTAATTACCAAAGTATAAAATATAGCTTCATGTATATCTTTTATGGGAATGTCGTTATTTTCTGAATCTTTAACGATAAGGTTATATAAAGTTGGATTGATATGCAAATAATGATGAATATCTTTTCCCCAAAAATTAATTACCTTTTCTAAATTGGAAAAAACTTCATGATTAATAAAATATTCAAAAAAAGATTTAATGTAATCTAAATAATCTGATTTTTGCAAATTTTGAAATTTGTTTTGAACTTCATCTTTATACAAATAAAATTGTTTAATATATTGTTTACATTCCATGTCTTGAATAGCTTCCATAATTGTTTCTTACATTATAATGTAACATAATCTTTAAATTAATTAAGTTCTCTATATAATAGTGAACTAGGATAGTGAACTCCTAATCTTCTTATATCATTTATTATCTCTTCTTGCCTCTTAATCTTCCTTATTTCTTCCTTTTCGTAATATAATCTAAGTTCTTCTTCAAATGATATGTCGAATTCCATATAACAAGCATCATCTATGTTCCTAATCTCTACGCTTAGTGTGCCTTTTATCACATACATGTTAACGCCAATATGATTGTACTCTTCTTCACCATAGTAAAATTTTCTCATAAGATTTAAAGCCGGAATTCTTTGACATTCAAAACCACCATTCATCTCAACTTCATCACACAAGTAACGATGTAATAACACGGTGAATTGAAATTTCCAATTTACTTCACGGCATATGGGACACTTTTTAACATATTCATCACCTTGTCTTTCTAATTTGCACAAACACTTATTACATATTGTACCTTCGTTGCAAACTTGACAAATAAAGTTGAATGTATCATAAGATTTGTGTTCAAAAGATTCAAGACAAATACAACAATGTTTGTTATCATTAGTATTCATCTTGCTTTGTTTACACTATTGAGTTACACTCTTTAAGTGGATTTTATTTTTTTGAGGTTTTTTGTCCCCCTGAAAAAACCGAAGAAATTTACACAATTAAATTAAAAGGAAATCGTGCAGGTCCTCGATTGTTATTATTTGTTGGTAAATTTGCAATAGGTCGTGATGTCACTTGTGGTGATTGAATATTTGCAGATTTATTTAACTTTTTCTTTTTGGAATATTTTTTACGAGGTTTCGTGCCTTTTTTGGAATGATATTCTTTGGCACATTTTTTTAATGTTTCGTTCCATTCAGCACGAGTCATAAATGTGTATACATTATAATATATATTTTATTTCATCAATTAGATGTTCGAGAGCGTGTTTTAGCCGGTGAAAAATTACGATTAGGACTGGTTGGGTTTTTTCTTTGAATGTCTACAATTTGAACATCATTATTATTATTGTCATCTTCCATCAAAGGTAGCAAATTTACAAGTCCGCTTTGCGTTGGAGAATAAGGTTGATTTTGCATATTCGACATGAATAATCGTTTACCTAACGGGGACATTGTAGAATAATGCATAGGATTCATAATAGGTCTTTTTGAAGGTCCAGATTCTTCTTGATTTTCAGGTGTTGAAATACCTTTTTCAGGAAATGGAAAAGGAAATGGAGATTCACTTAAATCTTCTTCTATTTTTTCAGGAGATTCACTTAAATCAGCAAACCTTTGTAAATTGTCCGCTCTTGTATATTTTCCCGGAACAAAAACATTGACATCACTTCTTTTCAAATTTTGAATCAAATCAACTGAATTTATCAAAGGACTTTGGGAAATAGAATTATAAAAATCAACACTATTTTGAGACGGTGCGGTCATAGCATAATTATTAGAAGCTAATTTAGAGTATCCATGAAATATTGATTTATTAGATGCAGCATTTCTAAAGCCTAATTCATTTAGACAATATTGTTTGACGACATCATCAGTCAATATCTTTCTCATATATTTTATAATATTACATATATATTAATTGTTTCGTCTATTTTGTTCTCTATCCGCAGGATGAGGTGGTCTTAAAATTCTTCCATACCGCCTTAATTGATGACGAGCTTTACATTGAATTTTATTTCCGAGTGGACGGTTCCCCGGTGAAGGGTCTTTATATCCACAATAAACATTATTATTCAGCCTTCGTTGAGCCTGTGTTTGATTAGCTCTTACCATAACAATATATATAATACAATCGATAAAAATCATCGTAAATCAATTTCCGTTTCATTATCTTTATTATTTTTATTTTGACTTCTTGTCCTTTTAGATATTCGATTAGAAGATGAGACACCTTCTTTTTTAAGAGTTCTTTCTTTTTTATTTTGTTTAGAAACTAATTCAGAAACTGTAGGTTCATCACTGGATTTCTTATTATTAGAATTGTTACCTTGGACTTCCAATAATTCTCGTGGTTTATATCGACGTGCCAAAGTTTCTTTACCGTCTTCGATGATATAACTCAATCCTTTCATAGATTTTACTTTATATATTTTTGTCGACCATCGTTGAGATTCTTTATCAAACGTTTTCGTTTTAATTTTAATCCTAACTTTATCACCCGGTTTTATATCTATTTTTTCAAGAAGCTTAGTCAATTTATTCCTTTTCAATAAAATATTTCTGATGGTCTTTGTTAGGTTCATATTATCAGGAGTTGATTTATCGATATTTGCAGAATTTTGTGTACTATTATAATTTTTGACAACAGAATCCAAATAA
Source organism: Cymbomonas tetramitiformis (assembly GCA_001247695.2). Classification (NCBI taxonomy): domain Eukaryota; kingdom Viridiplantae; phylum Chlorophyta; class Pyramimonadophyceae; order Pyramimonadales; family Pyramimonadaceae; genus Cymbomonas; species Cymbomonas tetramitiformis. The sequence goes on along the minus strand of LGRX02014604.1, from coordinate 20,733 downwards.
TCAATCCAGTTTACGGTGTCTTTACTTTTTTCTATTTTTTTAAATTTTAATTTTAATGTTCTATTGAATCTTTCTACCATACCCATAGTAGTATGGTCTTCGGTTTCATTTAAATAATGCTCAATATTGTTGTCCTTTAATAATTTTTTCATAGATTTATTTGTAAATTCTACACCATTGTCCGTAGTCAATACATTCATTTTTGAATCTTTTATTAACTTTTTAAAAGCAGGAATTATTCCTTCAGCAGAATCAATGTTTTTGTTATTTTTGTCTTTAACAGTTTTTGATTTCAATGGATATGCATAAGCCTTTCGTGTATTGATATTGATAGCCGTCAATATAACGGAGTAGCCTCTATTTTGTTTTTTGAATTCAGGAATAAATGCTAAATCAGCCTGAACATAATTTTTGTTAGGGTCTTTACCGTAAATAGAAAATAATTCTTTTCTATTGATTTTCTTTTTTTGAGAAAATGTTTGATTGACTTCAGTTGCTTCGATGGCTTCCTTAACTTGTTTTTGTGTGACCTTATAACCAAGAGATTTTAATTTGGCCGTAAATGGTGATACGGCACTTAGTCCTATTTCAGGATTCAGATAAAAGTCTTGTATTTGTTTTTCAGTGATTGACTTGCTCATTATTATAAAGGAATATCTTTATGTCCCCAAGGTAGGATATTGAAATTGTCCCACTGAATGTATCCTTTATCATAATTTAATGAAAATGATTTTGTTTCGGTTCGAGTTTCTATACCAAGAGCTGCATAATGTTTGTTTTCATCAATTTTTCTTGGTTTTCTGAGAACATCGTATTTTAATTCCACAATTTTTTCGTGATTGCATAAAATGATATCTTTGATTTCTTCATGATTGATACTTTGAGAATTTTCATAATTTAATGGAAATCCTTTTACCTTAGTCATTGTTGTTCCATTATCAAATTTTAATGAATATGATTTAGGTGCTGTTGATACAAATTCAATGCATGTCTTATTTTCTAACTCGTCGGTCAGTTCTCCAAGATAATCACCAAGTTGTTCTTTGAAGATATGATTATTACTTGTATTTTCAATGTATACCACTGAGTCGGTATCGTGATATAGTACATTGTCAAATCCTACATCGTCCATCAAATTGTATAATTTCATTCTTGCATATGCCGTTGTAAACACTCCAATAACTTCGTTAACGGTGCAGTTTGTTTCAGAATATTCACCTAATACATTAAAACCAACTTGGTATTTAACATCACCATTTTTGTTTTTTATTGGCTGAATTAGAACATTGTCATTTCTTGAATCTGATAAAATATCATATACTTCAGCACTATTCATGAATTTGTTTTGTCTTTTATTTGGTTTCAAACAATATCTACCCCACAAGTTGTTGAGAAATAATTTAGCAATAGTTCTCAATCCTTCATTTTTATATATTTTATCTTTTTCTAATAATATACCTTCCTTTTCAAAATATTTTTTGATATACAAATCTTTATCTTTTTCGCTTTGTACCCACTCAGGATAATCGTTTGCCTCTTGTTTTATTTTTAAAAAAGTATTAATAAAACTTTCAAAAATAGTATATGATGTATTTTCCCAGTGTACAACTTGATGAATTTTTTCAATTTTATATCCCTTTTTTATAGCTAATTTTACCTCTTCGGTGCACCACGTTCCAGTCATTTTTGTCAAAGGAAATGTCAACTTCTCCATTTTAGAATGTCCCAAGTTCCTCAATGGTAAAACTGCCATTCCCAAATCATTTGGTGGAATTATTGTGCATTTTATTACTCCAAAGAATTGTTCGATATTAGTAACTCCATTTAATTCAATTTCTTGATAGATTTTTGTAGGATGTTTTGAAGGAAATTTACAATATTTTAAAACCCAAGGATACAAACTTGTAAAATCTACATATCTAATTGTTTCATTATCTCCACATTTGTGATATAATTTTTTAGGGTCGGTTCTCCCGCCAAATAAAGCATCTCTGAACACGATAGGTGTGTTATAACTATTTACAAAATCGATAACATTTTGGTCATTTTTTTGTAATTCTTTAAAATCACTTTCCCACATGATTTCGATGTTATACCCAAGACTTTGAATTTTTTCTAATCTTTTTTTGGTCTCATCGTACAGTTGATAAAATGTTTTATTTGTGGCGTAATTCTTTCTAAACATATTCTTACCATTTGTTTTTGGATTACCATGCCAATAATCACCGAGAAATTCATATATTGTGTTTGTTGCAGGGTCATAACCATCTACATATTTATGTCTTTCATTGTTACCAAAATGGAAATGAGGAATTTTGTATTCTTTGATTAAATTATCAATTTTATTTGAATGTTTTACATATTCCAAATAAATGTCACCTATAGATGATTGTTGTTTTCCTTTGATGACACTATTTAAAATAGCTATGGAATTTTCAGGCATATGCAAATACCTATGAATTGTTTGTGTCAATGATGCAATCGTTAAATAGGCTGTGGGGTCAATTTCTTCATTTGTAATTTCTAAAATTTTCTTTCTATATTCCATCCATCCTAATCGTAAAATTCTTACATCACTTTGACAATAATCTAATATTTCTTTTTCCATCACAAAATGATATTTCTTGTTTTTCATTTGCGAATACCAATCCAAAAATTTCGCTCGTGCATCACCTTTCATTTGATTGTATCCATAGTACATTTTGTCCGGTATTAAACCCTCATATTTTTTATTTTCAGGGGTATTAAACTTGTGAGGAAAATAACCTTTCTTCTCACCTTTTAAATCGAATATTTTTGAGAATTTACTTAATGGATTTGTTAAATGTAGGTAGCTGTCCATTAATGTCACGTTTTGATATTTTAGATACATTATTTTACCACCATTTTGCACCGTTTCAGGAATTTCATTCATTGTCGTCATTATGTATTCTATGATAAGTACATAATCATACTTACTACCATTATGTGCTATAAAAGTAAACCCTTTATGTTTGTTTGAAAATAAAAATTTGCAAGCTTCTTCGATATTGTTGTGAATAAATTCCTCTCCATTAGAATATTGTGTCACACTCAGATTCACTTCGTGCTTTGTTTCATTGTATGCTTCAAAATCAAAAAATCCTATTTTACTTTCATCAACAACATCTTTTGGTTTCTTTGGTGTAATGTAACATTGATGTTCTCTCATGTCACAATATAATTTACAATTTGGACAAAATTCATGTCCACAAATGTGTTCTTGTTCTTTTCTTATATCGTAAACCTTTTTACACTCACCTTTGCACCTATGGAAATGTTGACAAGCTGTCCCTTTTTTGTGTAAATCATAACATTTCTGATTTGGAAATTTTATATCACAATCTTCACAGTGTATGGCTTTCTTCCAATCAATAAATGGTTTGGTTCCTTTTTTAGAAAAATCACACAATTTACTTTTACATTTAAAACACCTTGGTCGGTCGGCTATTCCATAAAATGCTTCGATTTTTGTTATTGGTTCGTAATGTCCAATACTTGAATTTAGATGATAATAAACAAAATTCCATTCCGGTCTGTCGGGCAAACCTTCTTTAGTTGGCGGATACATTATTGTACAACCCAAATCAGTCATTCCGTGAATTGTAATATTTTTGTTGAATTTTTCTTCAAAGACATGAATGTCATCAAAACCTATACCGTTTTCAGCATTAAATTCTAATTCTTTCATTAAAATTATTGCTTCCCTTGTTAAACGATTTTTTATATTTTTGCAAATTTTATTGTAGACATTGTATGTTATTTCTTCATTGTCTTTTTTATCTTTGTAATTCATAATTATGCAAGATTTAGCAAAACATTGTTCATCCTTGACGGTAATGCAACTCTTTTTTTGTTTCAATTCCTCCACAGATTTTGGCACCGACAATGGTTGGCCCTTTCCATTAATTTTTTTGAAATTTAATAAAGAAATTGTGATGAAATTCACAGCCCCTCTATCATCTCCGGACTGAATCATTCCTTCTAATTTTTTGTAAAATTCGATTTCATTTTTTGCACTTAAAAATTCCGAAGAACCATCTTGAAAGTTTACACCAAACTGAAAATGTTTTACATCTTCCGAAGCTTGGTCAATTTTTTTATTAATCAAATTCATCCAATAATCCAAAGGATTACTAAGAAATCTATTAAATTTGATTTTCATGCTAACGCCTGAATTTCCACCTTTATCAACAAAATCTTTTGTAACGTCTTTGTCCGTAAATAGTTCTTCATATTCTTGCCGAGAAAGCAAATCACTAAGAACTATTAAATCTTGATTTTCTTTTTCAAATTTCTTTATTTCTGATTGTAATTTTTGTTGTTTATTTTCTTTGCTAAATTCTTCATCTATTTTCTTTTTTTCAATTTGATTTATTTTACTCCATTGTTCCTTTGTTAATTGTCTTGAACTTGATGCTTTCAAATTTCCGGCCCTATGGTTTTTGACTTTCTTGAGATTGGTTTTCTTTGCTTTGGTCAATGGAGCTTTGCCTTTATCATCTTTTTTGTCTTTATCATTAGACTTTTTCGGAGGCATTATTATTATACAATATATTTCTTATTACTAAATTGTAACGTATTCTTTAGGTGGTTTTTGTTACATTCAACCTTTCCAAAAATTTGTTTTGAATTTCCATATATTTTTCAAAGTCTTCAGGATTTTCTTTGATTTTATTGGAGAATATTTCAACAATTTTTACTTTATCTATACCATGCTTTTCCATCGTTGAAACACCGACATTTTTATTTAACAAAATTCGGTCTAAGGTTAGATTCTTTTGTAACAATGGTTTGTTGGCTTCATAATATTTCCCTTTGTCTCTCCTATTCATATCTAAAGGCTTTTTATAATACACCTTACCATTCTTAGAAGTAACCTTCATATACTTAGGAGAATGTGTATCAATTTCACTCATTGTTATAATATAGAACTTATAATCTTTAAGCAGATTCAAACACATTTTTATCAATACTTAATTCTTTTGAATTCATGATATCTCTTTCGCACTTTATACAAAGACAATCTAATTGTTTACATCGAGACCGTCTCATATTATATCCTATAGCATGAATTAAAGCAACAATGATTGTACCAAATTGAAAAACATCACAAGTATTAATTTCAAACATTATACATTAAACTGATTTTATTTTCCAGTTAGAATTAAAGTAAGAGTAAGAGTTAGAGTTAGAGTTAGAGTTAGAGTTAGAGTTAGAGTTAGAGTTAGAGTTAGAGTAAGAGTTAGAGTAAAAGTTAAAGTTAGAGTTAAAGTTAGAATTTAAATCAAAGTCATTAAAAATTAATAGAAATGATAAGTAATGATTAGAAAATTATTTTCTTGTGTATTCTAATATGGGTTTCAAGAAAGGTGAAAAAATTACTGATGAGGCTACTTTAGAACGATTAAAAGTTGCTCGATTAAAAGCTATGGAAACAAGAAGAAAGAATTCTGAAGCCAAAAAGGATATCAAACTTGCTAAGGAATTAGAAAACAAAAAAGTGTTGGAGGCTGCTCAAAATAAAATAAAATCATCGATAAAAGAACCTGAAATTCCTGAAAAATTCGAAAAAAAATCAGAACCAGAAATCATCGACAAAAAATATGCTAAAAAATCAAAAAAGAAACCTGTGATTGTTGTGGAATCTGATAGTGAAACTTCGGGTAGTTCAAGTGACGATGAACATCAACCTCAAGTGATTATCAAAAAATCAAAAAAGAAAGACAAAGTTTCAAAAACGGAAGGAAAGCCAAACGCAGCACCTCCGACTTATCATGACGTTTTGAATTTAGACCCTCATTTTCATAAAACATTCAAATCATTGTTTCCAGAATTTTGAAAGAATATTTGTATCATTTATCTTTCCAATAGTCTTTCCCATAAGAAACAAATATCTCTTGATTCTTTTTTACATTTGATGTTAATCGAACATTTCCTACAGTATTTATTTTAGCATAATTTTTGCATTTGATTCTTTTGGCACTTTGAGGGGTACAATCATTGAACTTACCGGCAACTGCATTTGTTTTCGATGCATCATAAAACAGATTATTATTCTTTTTCCAAATATGTGTTCTTCGATTCAATGGAGGTAATTCATTCATTGTCAATCGTTGCGTGCCGACCGTGTATCGACCAACTAACTTATCTTTTTTCAAGTCTTCTTTGGCATATACCCCAAGACCTGAATTTGGAATACTACTTTCCTTTATATCTACTACTCTATGAACATAACAATAAGGACTATATTTACAAGTCATGTTTCTACATTGATTTCCACTACTTTTCGAAATAGCTATACACCGTTCACAAGATGTTTTCTTCATAAGTTATGATTTATTTTTTCAGGAATTATGAATTCAGAATATCGTTTTCGAAACATCGATGGATGATTGTCTTTCTTATGTAAATCGATTAATAGAAATGAATGTGGTTCATTGATAGCATGTGCATATACTTCATAGAAAGTCTTTTCATCGATTTCTCCGGAACATGATTCGAATATTTCTTGTAATTCTTTCTTGTCTTTCATTTTAAATACTCCTAAAGAAGTTGCATTATTCTTCACCGCTCTTGGACAGCCTCCAAACTGAGATTTGAAATTCTGAATGCAAATAAAGCATGATACGCCTAACGCCCCACCGGTTTCAAAATCAGCTATATGTCGATGTCTTGTGATAAAATTCAGAAATTTAGGAGTTCGAAACAAATTCGTTGATTGACAATCATCGACAAAAACAGCCAATATAGGTCGTTCACCATTATATTTATGGACGGGTTTTTCGAAACCGTCTGATGTCAAAAATTCTAACAATAATTCTGGGTCGATATCATCGATAAAGATATTTCTATTATTTAATTTTTCCATCAACAAATTCCATTTTTTCAAGTCTTCATGATATTTCAAATATGTATCTCTTTCTTCTTCGGCTTTTTGAATAATATCATTGATAACATTTGCACCATCGTCGGGTTCGTACACATCTTCGGAGTCGATATCTAATGATTTCATTAGTTTTTTGTTTGAATTAAATGTAGGACTTATTACAAATATTCGATGTAATGACCCTTCTTTTTTCAACATTTTAAGATAGTTAGTCACCGCAACTGATTTTCCGCTTCCTCTTTTGCCTATGAAAATTGAATTTTGATGAGCTTTTAACATGTTCGGTCCGGTTTTGATATTGAAAGCACTTCCATTTGGCACATCGATGTTCATATCTTTCACTTTTACAATCTTCATTAAAGATATATGTATAGTTTGTTTATTATTTTTTTAAAAGAAACTAAAGTAATGATAAGTTTACACAACGATGATTGTTTTAACATTTTCCCTAACATTCCAAGAAATTCAATAGACCTTTTCATTTGTGATTTACCATACAATCAAACAAATTGTTCTTGGGACAAGATTCCTTTCGATTTAGATAAATTATGGATTGAATTAATGAGAATAGGTAAAAGAAATTCAGCCTATATCTTTTCTACTACCACTAAATTTGGACATAGCATTATTGAAAGTCATAAGAAGATGTTTCGATATGATATCGTATATGAGAAAACGATGTCATTAGGCTTTTATCATGCAAATCAAATGCCTTTGAGAAGTCATGAAATGATGTATGTCTTTTACAAACATTTACCAACATATAATCCAATAATGATTGAAGGTCACAAACCTTATATAAGACAAGGTCAAGGTCCTCGGACTGAATTATACACTCATTACACCGATAGAACACCAACCATTTGTAAAGATGGAAAAAGGTTTCCAAGAAGTGTTATTAAATTTTCGAATGGCAACTACAAAAGTAAACATCCTTGTAGTAAACCGTACGATTTGTTCGAATGGATAATCAAATCTTACTCGAATCCTTACGATAATGTATTAGATTGTTGTATGGGTGTTGGAAATTCAGGTTTGGCATGTAAAAATCTCAGAAGAAACTATATAGGTATTGAAATAGCTAATGAAAACATCGAATATTGAATATACATTTAATATAATCAAGAGAAAACAAGATAAAACTTCGTCTTCAAATTCTGATGATAAATTTGAATTTCTGGTGACAACTCGATAATATTTGATGATAATTCGAGGACTACTTGATTGTACCCGATGACTACTCGATAATATTCGATGCCTAATCGATAATACTCGATGACTACTCGATGATATTTTATGACTACACGATGGTATTCCATAGCTGCTCGATAATATTCGATGACATCTTGAGGATATTCGATTACTACTCGATTATACTCGATGACCACTCAATAATACTCGATAATATTCGATGACTACTCGATAATATTCTATCGTTACTCGATAATATTTGATTTTTCGACAATAATTGATGATTGTTCGATAACACTCGATGTCAACTCGATAATATTTGATGACTACTCGATAATATTTGATGACAAATCGATAACATTTGATTGTTCGACAATAATTGATGTCTGTTCGATAGTTTTTTCAATGACGGTTCGATAACACTCGATGTCAACTCGATAATATCTGATGACTACTCGATGATATTTGATGACAAATCGATAATATTTGATTTTTCGACAATAATTGATGTCTGTTCGATAGTTTTTTCGATGATTGTTCGTTAACACTCGATGTCAACTCGATGAAATCTGATGACTACTCGATAATATTTGATGACAAATCGATAACATTTTATTGTTCGACAATGATTGATGTCTGTTCGATAGTTTTTTCGATGACTGTTCGATAACACTCGATGTCAACTCGATAATATCTGATGACTACTCGATGATATTTGATGACAAATCGATAATATTTGATTGTTCGACAATAATTGATGTCTGTTCGATAGTTTTTTCAATGATTGTTCGATAACACTCGATGCCAACTCGATAATATTTGATGACTACTCGATGTTAGTCGACGACTACTCGATACAGTTCGATGACTACTCGATACAGTTCGATGACTACTCGATAAAGTTCGATAACTTCTCGATATTTTTTATGTCACCCAACATTTCATTTTGAATGACTCAAAAAAAGTCCTGTCACCCAACATTTCATCTTGGATGACACTAAAAAACTCCTGTCACCCAACATTTCATCTTGGATGACACAGTGCGAAACCCGTAAGATCAAATGTATTTTTACGGTTCAGATTAATGATGACAGTTTACACCCTAAACAGAATCTGGTCATACAGATGACAGATGACAGATGACAGATGACAGATGACAGATGACATAAAAAATAAAAGTTTTTTTTCAAAAAATAAAAAAGGTGCGGAAACATAAACTGATGACCCTCATATAAAAATTTCTTCTAAATTCGATTATTTTCGTGCTTGAACATTGCACAAAATCGATTTTGGGACTTTTTCCCGGCCAAAATTGAAAAAATCGCAGTCCCTCGGTAGTCATCGAAAATTATCGAGTAGTCATCAAGTATTGTGAGGTAGTCATTAAATATCATCGAGCACTCGTCAATTATTATTGAGCAGTCATCAAATATTATCGAGCATTTATCGATTATTATCGAGTAGTTATCGATTATTATCGAGAAGTTATCGAAATTTATCGAGTAGTTATCCAGTGTTATCGAGTGGTCATCGAAAATTATCGAGTGGTCGTAGAAAATTATCGAACTGTCATCGAATGGTATCATATAGTCATCGAATATTATCGAATAGTCATGGAATAGTATCAAATAGTCATCGAATATTATCGAATAGTCATGGAATATTATCGAGTAATCATCGAATGTTATCGAATAGTTATCGAATATTATCGAGTGTTCATCGATTATTATCGAGTAGTCATCGAATATTATCGAATCGTTATCGAATATCATCGACTAGTCATCGAATATTATCAAATACTCATGAAATAGTATCAAATAGTCATCGAATATTATCAAGTAGCAATTGATTGTCATCATTAAGTTAGCAATGATGATTGACTAGTCTTTGGAGACGTATAGAGTAATCAATGAACATTATCTATTACGAATCATCGATTATCGAGTCGAGTAATTGTCGACTATTATTGAATGGTTATTGAAACCTAAATCAAGTGGTAAAGAACAAACATCATGCTTTTCGAGGGGGTCGTCAAATATTATCAAACATTTATCCATCATTTGGTTATCAAGATTTACAAAATACTTGCATTTGTTTGTCGCATTATTACCACAACAATTTGTCAGCATAATAACTGTTTGTTCCTACTTTTTTCCTGTATTTATTATGCCTTAACTTGTATAACTTCCTCCTTTGGTCAGCATACTTAATACCTTTTGACTTAATATAAGATGGATAATCCATCATACCTCTTGCACCGATACTTGCTAATTTTTTGTTATTGTCTTTATTGAAGACATCAATCTTCTTGTCTTTGTTTGTTGACAACTTAACATTTACATTCAATTTGTTTGCTTTATCTTTAGTGTATTGAGATATTGAATACTTAGAAGTCATTATAGTATATGTTATAATATATTAATGAAAATACATAGCTACAATAGATACATTGTTGCCAATAATGAGTTGTTGTGCTCACCGTTGTTTATCCAAAATGATTTCTGCAACAATAAAGTGTTAAATTCGTCGAACAAGATACTTAATTTTCAAAATAACAATAATGTTTATTCAGTTTCAGATTTGAATAAAAGGTATGAGTTAAATGAAAATGAAAAGAAACGATATAGAGTTCAAATGAATAGCTTGTTCAAACAATTAGGTGACTTACAACCGTCACAAATTCAACAATCATTTTCAAATAGTCTTAGGGAAAAAGCATATCATGTCGGAATATCTTCTTATCTCGGTTCAAGAAATTATCAATCTGATTTGTTGTTTCCGGGCGGTTATGAACATAACACCTATGTGACCGCTCAAAGACAATTGAATAAAGATATTCTTAACAATCGATTCAATATCGACCCGGAGCTTTCAAATTATGACGCCGTAGTACTCAATAATGGAAATAATCAGATACATATTGCATATCACGGTGCGTCGTCAAATCCATCCTACTTAAATGAAGATAGAGCGGACATATTTTCGGTGATTAAAGGTAAACATGAAACACGAGATTCATTTTTAAGGGCTGAAAAGGTATATTTAAACACGTTAAAAAAGTATCCTAATCATGACATTGAATTGTTAGGGACATCTTTGGGCGGTGCGAAATCCATTCATGTCGGTGAGAAATTCAATGTTCAATCAACGACCTTCAACCCCTTTCTTTCACATATACATACTCCTAAAGTCAATGGAAATGCTCCGCAAAATATTCATCGAGTTGTAACTGATTGGGCCACTGCGGGAGCTTTGAAAATACCATCAAATTCAAATAGAAAGTTGTTTCATTACTTCGAAAACAAGAACCCTTATGATTTATTCAAAGCACCGTATCAATATATCACTTCGCCGCATAATCTCAAACAATTCTTTCAAATGCCAAAGAATAACAAAGTTAATAAGGTAAATTTATTGAAATCTACATTTAATACTATAGGGACCGGACTCGATGTGTTGATGTTCGGAAATGCTTTGAATGACGCAAGAAATCTTTCATCAAAAAATGTTGGAAGTGATGAATTTAATAATCGAATTTCAGAAGATTTGAATCCATTAGGACTGTTAGGAGTAAATTTCGATATCGACAAAAATTACTTGCATGACGACGCACCCTTAGAAGCAAGATTATTGGCTGATTATATATCAAACAAAGGTCCTCAAAGAATGACATCATTTGATAGAAGTATAGATAAATCACAATCAAATAAGTATACATCCATCAATGCAAATATGATTAAAGATGAAAATAATAATCTTTTGGTAAATTATGGAACGTGAACACTTAATCAAAAATGCTCAGATTTTGTACCCTGATTTATCCACATTTCATATTGAATTGATTGTTGATGATTACATCAAAAGACCAAAACTATATGACGATATGTATAATGGAAACATTGAATTACCTTTACCATTGAATAGAGATTCAAAGGAAGATATTGAAATGAATAAAAACTATATTGATATTATAAATAGAGATAGTCATGAGTGTAATATCTGAACGTACACTTTATTTATCAAGTGAAGACCTTTCATCGTTTGGTGATTCCAGAATTATCAATATCAATATACCAACACAATTAACAAACTATAAAAATACAAACAAATTGAAGATAATTGTAAACAGTTTTTCGGCTGCAAAGACTTGGTATACCATCAATGAATATAACGGAATTTTCTATATAGCTGATACAACTTCTGATGATTTGTATGAATGTCGAATACCTGATGGAAATTATACAGATTTAGATGATATTCAAACTATTTTAGAAACGATTATTTTAGATGTTCTTGTCGACAACTTTGGGTTTGCAAGGCCTGCAGATAGAGTTGATGTTACTTACGATGCAATTTCTGGACATTTCACTATTACACTTAGTAAACCCGCTCCGAATATCAAATTTGTTGCATTTTCGATAACCGGTGATTTCCGAGCAGTGCCTGGCAGTCCATTAGATGATGCAATGAATGATATCTTTAATTCACCAGGAAAGTATAACGATGTCGACCAAATATTAGGGGGACAAACAAACAAATCAGTTGCTGGTCTTACAAACATTTCACAGATTGAAGATTTGTTCGATATCGGAACCGTAGATGAAGTATTTATTTCCAAATTCCCCGGTAATTTACAAACCAACGATGCTATTTATTTAAGAATTACTACGTTGCCCACAAATAATTTACAAAGCACAAATCTTTCTAATAATTTTAAAGAAAATCAAATCATTAGTAGTGACATTTTAGGGAAAATATTGTTACCGTCAGATTTAACTAATCAATTTATTACTTATTTAGATTATGATGAAAACTTTTCTATCGATGTGCAAGCTTCTCAATTTTCTCAATTACGAATTTCAATTACCGATAATAAATCCAGACTAATTCCTACAGCCGTTTCCCGAAATGGAAATGAACAATCTATAAACTATGCATTATCTTTGAAATTAAAAGAATATGTGAATTAAAATTATATTATATATATTATAGAAAAATGTCTTTACCGTATAGTCTTGCATTTGGACTTCAAAAACTAAGTGGATATAGTACTCAGTATTTTCGCCTTGAAACGACAAACTTGACCGAAGTAAATCCTTACGGTGTTATAACTTTGAATCTTCCAGTTAATGTTTTGTGTAATCTGAAAAGTTTAAGTATGCATTGTAAAGGTCGTGCTAACAATCCTGCCATAGCGTGTACGGACGCCGCAAATCAAGCTGATTCAGTTATCACAACTTTGCCAAATGGAATCGAAAAATTGATTTCTCGTGTAGAAATATACAGCGGTGGAATAGCTATTTCCTCGGGAATGAGCCAATATTCAACGGTATCAACGGTTTTGGACAATCTTAAAACAACGTTGAATAAAGAAGTATCTTATCAAAGAGTTTTAAAAAATCAAGAAATAAATGTTAATACCGATAATTATTATCAAGAAGAAAGACCATATATTTTGAATAATTTCCTACAATTTATAGGGGAATCTTCACCTGACTACCTGGATACTGCGTTACTTCCTAGTATTCAAATTCGTTTTTTTATGCATGGACCGGAAGTGTTGGGTGCATATCAAAAATCATTAGGGGCCGGTGTTGCATTTACGGGAACAGCGGCAGCAGAACTTGCTGCAAAAGCGACATGGAAATTGACTGATTTGCATTTTACAATTGAAACAATTACATTTTCAAATGGTGTTTACGATAGTGCTGTCGAAAGAAAACTAAAAGAAGATTCTTATATTGAGATGCCTTTCACTAATTATTTTACCTTTCAAGATACTCAAACGGAAATGACTAAATCGAATCGATTCTCTTTGTCGGCTCAATCTTTGGATATGTTATACGCTGTTCAAAGGCCTTCAAATTACAGTTCTGAAAATACAGGTTTGCATAAAATTGATAATAAAATAGGTGCTACTTATGTTCCAAGTTATTTCAGATTTTATTCTGGAGACATTCAATCTTGGCAGTATAATGTCAACTCAATTTATTATCCAAATTATCGTGCCACCCCTTTTGATGCTTTTAACTTGGTCACTATTGGTAAAGCTGATAATTATTCCGACGATTCAGGTTGTAAAGTTAATTCTTTAGAAAATTGGTACAATTCTTATTGGACTGCTATGCTTCGATTAAATATGCCTATGCCAGGTATGGGACCTCGTAATTGTAGTGGAATAGATACCCGGGGTTTGAATTCTTCATTCTTTCTTCAAACTCAAAAATCATCGACCGCAGACCCACTTCAAACACCTTTGACGAATAACGAAACATTTATTATTGCACAATGTACAAGTATCATTCGTATTGGTATGGGAAGAATGATTGAAGTGGTTGTATAAAAACTAATTTAATTGTAATTGTATATAATTATGGCTGAACAAGCGGGACAAATTTTTGCTTCAAACTTAGGAAATAAACCATTAGGAAAAGTCGATGTTAAATTACCAAATATGATGTTAACTTCAGGCTTTCGAAGTTCTTCGATGATGATTGTTCCATGTAAAACAATACAAGATTTGCGACCACCGGCAAGAGTTTCTAATGTGGACCCTATGTCAGGTTTCAAATCGTATACATTAGGACACGGTGATAAAATTACAAAACAAAATGCTATGTTTTCATTTCCCAATATTCATCCATTAAACAATAAACTGGCACCTTTGGCTCCGACATTCTTTGTGAAATAAAATTAAATTATAGGATATAGTATATAATGTCTTCATTCGGAAATGATTTTGTTTTAGATAAGAATATCAAAGTAAATAACGGTGTGTTTATTGGTGCTAAAGATAAAACAACAAGAACAACCTTACAAATGGTTGGAGCTGATATCATGATGGATATCGATGGTTCTCAAAGCAAAAACCCTGGTGTTGTTTATCTAAATATGGCTGCATTAACTGATAAATGCAAAGTTCGTATGGCTGGATTACCTGTTATAACCGGTGCCGCAAACACACCGCCAAATAATAATATTGTCCCCGTCAATGGATTGTATGGGTATAGAAGTGCGGGTGGTACTGCACCAGCTCAGATTTTTATGAAAATGGCATCAATTCCTCCTTAATCATAAAATAATAAATAAATGTATAATATATAATGTCTTCATTTGGAAATAATGTAGTTGCAAGTACATTTAATGGTAAACAAACTCCATCTACAAATATTCCTGACCCTTTAACAATTAATCAAATAAATGTAAATCAAATAGGTGATAATTCAAACCCTTGTCAAACAATTCATATGGCTTCAGATTTTTTATATCAAAATGATATTGATTTTATTGATAATTCTGATGTAAATAATCAAAGAGAATTCATGAAATTACAAACTGATGGTGATTTAAATTTGGTTAATAATATCAATTTTTATGATTTCATTTTGAACAATCCTGCAAGTAAATCAAAATTCTCTATAGGTTTGGATGAACTTGATAGTTCTTTTGAAATTAAATCTTTAGACCCTGTTCCTCAAACAAGATTGAAAATAGGAGACAATGGTATAAATGAATGGTCCTTTATGCAAACCACATTGAATGTAGAACCACTTGGAGCAGGTGTGCTCCTTAATGATGGTCCTCTGATTTTAAACACCGGTGATATCACTTTGAATTCTGGAAAATTTATTGGTGACGGTTCTTTGCTTCAAAACTTGCCTTCCGGGGCTAACCAAAATTTACAATCTGTTACCGACCAAGGAAGTACAACTACCACAAATGATATTTCTTTTACGGGAACCGGAAAACTTATAATAAATCAAGAAGAATGTGATGGAAATTTATTTAGAATTAAAGCGGGTACAGCGGGTAACGGGTTGGTCTCTATTGGCGAATCGACTCAAAATGATGGTTTTCCAAATGCAAACCGTTCGGTTTTGATAGGCAGAAATAGTGGGGCTTTTAATTGTTTGAACGATTCAATATGCATAGGCAGCGGGGCCGGCAACAATCAATGTAATGCTTTCGTCGTGAACGTTGGGGACGACGCTGGGCAAAGCTTTGCTTCCGTGAATTCAGTCAATATTGGAAAATTCGCGGGTGAATATTTGGCTGGCGAGAATTCCATTAATATTGGTGCTTTGAGCGGTCAAAATTCTTCACAAAGTGCTACGGCTATTGATAATACAATAATTTTGAACGCAAGCGGTCTTGAACTTAATGCTGGGGTAAATAATTCTTGTTATATTAGACCTATCCGAGCAAGTCCTGATGTTAGCTCTGAAAGTTTACAATTATATTATGATTCTGCATCAAATGAAGTTAGAACCGGTGCAATAAATTCTGGAAGTATTGGTTCATTAAGTCAAGTTTTGGCTGTCGGTAATTCTGGAAATAACATTAATTTAAGCGGAGATTTGGATTGTAGTGCTATACGACTTGTAAGTAGCATAGACTGGGCATATACAACGCCAACATCATCATTGACGACCGTAGGAATTCCTTTGACAGGTTTGACAAATGCATATACGGCAACATTACCCACAAGTCCGGTTCCTCATACAGGTGATGTATTTACTTTTAAAAATAATACCGGAGCTACAATAAATGCTGGAGATATTGTTCAATTTTCTGATGATTTTTCAGATGTAAATGGTATAAAAATATATGCAGCTTCGGCAAGTCAATCTAATCAAAATTGTATGCCTATTGGAGTTTGTGTTCAAAATGCAACAACCGGAAATTCTTGTTTCGTTTGTACAAAAGGTTTCACAACTTGCAAAGCTATTGATGGAAGTTATGTTAAAGGTCAAATGTTAGGTTGTGCTCCGGGAGGTTCAGTTAATGCTTCACAAATTACTACAAATAATGTTGGAATTATCGGTGTGTGTATGGAAAGTAAAGTTATAACAACTCCGGGTTCAGGATTATTGGTTTGGATTAAACCTGATTTTAAATTGTAATTTAATATATATATATATATATCAGATGTCTTCTTTTGGAAATGATATTGTTTGTAAAAATATACAATGTAATACGGTAAATGGAAATGCACCTACCGGTGGTTCAAGTAAATGGACAAATATTGGAAATAATAATATAGAAAGAACTAATGGAGATGTTTATGTTCGAAACCTTATATATTTTGAAAACGCTCAAGGATTAATAGACGATTCTTCCGTGAACGTAAACATATTATTAAATACTAAAGGCAACGGGCAAGGAAGTATTACATTACAAAGCGGAGATGCTACAAATAATAAAAATGATGTTATTGTCCGTGGTGAAACTTTGCAAGTAAATACAAATGCAGGCTTATTAGTAAATGGAAATGCAAGGATAAATGGTGAAATAAACAATACTGCAAATGACAAAACTAATATTGATTTATTTGGAACAAAAGTATCAGGTAATTCATTTATTGGTTTGAATACCTCAGCCGTGGACATACAAAATGCTGAAACTATATATTTTATAAATTTTCAAAAAAAACCTGATGGTAGTGCAACTCCATTTTTCAGAATTAATATGAAAGGTGATATAATAGGTTGCAATAATATAGAATGTAATGATATAGGTTGTAAAGATATAGAATGTAGTTCTGTTCAAATTGAAAACAAAATAGATTATTCCAAATGTAAAAAAGGATTGATTCAAGTTGGTCAAGGAATAAGAATATTAAAATTTGATACATCGTTTATTAATTATTTCAATTTTACATTAAGTCCAACTGACCCTAATGTAAGTGATGATGATGCTGTTTTTACAAAATTCAAAGTTCAACACAGTGATGCAAATATTAATAATGTTATAGGTACCGAATATATTGTAAGACTTTCAAGTTTCAATGTAACGGGAACTGATTTTAATATTTTCGCCACTGTTAATGTTCTTGCACCAAATAATTTAGAATTGTATATGACGTCCGGGAATGGTAAAGTATTAACGAGTGGTTTACAATTGAGATTTTTAATGGAACTAATTCCTATTGATTTTTCTTGATAAATTTCTTCGGTTTTTTCAGGGGGACAAAAAACCTCAAAAAAATAAAATCCACTTAAAGAGTGTAACTCAATAGTGTAAACAAAGCAAGATGAATACTAATGATAACAAACATTGTTGTATTTGTCTTGAATCTTTTGAACACAAATCTTATGATACATTCAACTTTATTTGTCAAGTTTGCAACGAAGGTACAATATGTAATAAGTGTTTGTGCAAATTAGAAAGACAAGGTGATGAATATGTTAAAAAGTGTCCCATATGCCGTGAAGTAAATTGGAAATTTCAATTCACCGTGTTATTACATCGTTACTTGTGTGATGAAGTTGAGATGAATGGTGGTTTTGAATGTCAAAGAATTCCGGCTTTAAATCTTATGAGAAAATTTTACTATGGTGAAGAAGAGTACAATCATATTGGCGTTAACATGTATGTGATAAAAGGCACACTAAGCGTAGAGATTAGGAACATAGATGATGCTTGTTATATGGAATTCGACATATCATTTGAAGAAGAACTTAGATTATATTACGAAAAGGAAGAAATAAGGAAGATTAAGAGGCAAGAAGAGATAATAAATGATATAAGAAGATTAGGAGTTCACTATCCTAGTTCACTATTATATAGAGAACTTAATTAATTTAAAGATTATGTTACATTATAATGTAAGAAACAATTATGGAAGCTATTCAAGACATGGAATGTAAACAATATATTAAACAATTTTATTTGTATAAAGATGAAGTTCAAAACAAATTTCAAAATTTGCAAAAATCAGATTATTTAGATTACATTAAATCTTTTTTTGAATATTTTATTAATCATGAAGTTTTTTCCAATTTAGAAAAGGTAATTAATTTTTGGGGAAAAGATATTCATCATTATTTGCATATCAATCCAACTTTATATAACCTTATCGTTAAAGATTCAGAAAATAACGACATTCCCATAAAAGATATACATGAAGCTATATTTTATACTTTGGTAATTAAAAGTCGAGAAAACAAAGATTTTGATATTACCCTTTTAGTACATTTAAACATGAATGGATATCAAGGTGAAAATTCCTTTGACCAAGACTATAATGATTTACTATTTTTAGAGGCCAACAATTAACATATATCTTATTGAAACATTAATTAATTTACTTTTTATTTACTTTTAATTTTATCTTTATCTTTTTATTGTAGATTTTTTTATTTATTTTTTATTGTAGATTTTTTATTTATTTTTTATCGTACTCACATTTAATCACGTAATTTATTCCCTATTTATTACGTAATTATTCCTTTAGGGTTTTCTCTTGTATTTATTAATCATTTATTATCGTCTTTAGGGTTTTGGAGGGGCCTTATAATCGGTAGTATACTACTTTTGTAGATTGTGTAATCCCAATCTAGGATGTTAGTTGTAATCGTAGCGTTAAATTTTTTAAGAATGTCAAGAGACACAACTTCACAATCGGAATATTTTGTACATAACGCATTTGATACCGAGCACGTGCCACAAAATAACTCTAAAAGTCTCATACATTATAAGAAAACATATTTTCTTACGTTTTTTTAACTTAAAGAAAATAGTCGTAGATAGTATTAGATAAGCGAAGATGAGCACACAAATGTCGGAAAAAGAATAGTAGTAAGGGCCACCGAGAGAGTAGCGTCCGGGAGCGGACCGCTTTTCTTTTGGGGGGGAGAGAGCGCGCCGCGAGTGGCAGATGGCAGCCACCGCGAGCGCGCCATGGTTCTATTTATGACCCGACTCCAATAATTATGGAAGATTTTATTTTCATGTTTCGTAATATAAGTGACAAAACAAGATACTATGAAAAATATGAAGGTGATGAATTAAAAGATGCTTGCATAAATGTTTTTGATGCTATCAAAAAATTTGAAAAAGATAATGAAAAAAATGGAATTAATATGAGAACTTTAGTGAAAAACAACAAGTATTCTTTACCAAGTCTTCGTTTCTTGAATGCTTATTATTGGGTACAAGACCATAAAGGTGAAGGTATGGACCAACAGCGAAGGAAACGAACAAACGACGTGGAGCACAGAAGAAACAGTGAGAACACACCTGCTCAAACACAACTCCTCCTCGGACCACGGATGGGAGGAACTTGTGGAAGAATGGGAGAATGACAAAAGAGACAAAAGGGCCAAACGTGAGCCCGTCGAAGAAATACTGGCAGGACAGCCAAATAGCGAACAAAGATACTGGAAACAGGTAACCCACCTGGAAATATGCACAAGGGAAACGAACCCGGACCAGGACATTAGGCACATTTCAGGCACGAAGGACAGACAACTACGCACGGAAGGTGACACCACTTACTGCTACGAGCCGGAGGGAGGCCTGATAGGCACACTGAGCACAGTAAAAGTTCGAGAATTGTACGACAGATATGCTGAGGCGGTACTACTAGTGTACCGATTATAGCCTACCTCCAAAACCCTAAAGACGATAATAAATGATTAATAAATACAAGAGAAAACCCTAAAGAAATAATTACGTAATAAATAGGGAATAAATTACGTGATTAAATGTGAGTACGATAAAAAATAAATAAAAAATCTACAATAAAAAATAAATAAAAAATCTACAATAAAAGATAAAGATAAAATTGAAAGTAAATAAAAAGTAAATTAATTAATGTTTCAATAAGATATATGTTAATTGTTCTTAAATCA
>LGRX02014602.1:66474-109466 GCA_001247695.2 Cymbomonas tetramitiformis | reverse complement strand
GCACACAGTCTGTTGGATGATCCGATGCTAGCCATGGGGTGCGCATCATCTGTCGGATGATCCGATGCTAGCCATGGGGGGCATGCCGTCCGTCGAAGGATCCAACATTGGTAGTGAAAGCTATGAGCTGCCGGTGCGGTTTGTGGGAGGCAAGCAGAGATATCGTCCAAGGCGAGGATGCAGCTCAAGGCGTTCTGGGAGACCACCAGCTTCATCGTGAACACCATCGTTTTCTTTTACAGCGGAGTGAGCATAGCCAACCTGCTCGGCCGCTCCATCAAAGAGATCTACCAGCACGACCCCCACCTCACCACGCTGTGGCATCTGCCCCTTATATATGCATCCCTCCATGTGATCCGCTACCTCTGCCTTGTGTTCTTCAAGGTGCATCTCTCTCTTTCTCTTTCTCTCTCTCTTTCCCCCACCCCGTTGTGCATATCGCCGCCAATAATTCATGCGCTACCTGGGGCTGACCTAGATGTCCCACCGCCTGGGGGTTGGGCAGGGGATGTGAGGAGGTTTGGATATGGTAAGCTCACTGATGTAGGCAGCCGCGGGATGTCTCCTTCAGATAGGTGTGCTGAAAAAGTCCATGCCGAGAGCTTACGGAGCTCGGCCAATCGGTGAGTTGAGAGTGTACCCAAGATGGAAATTGGAAGAGCTGAGGGCTGGAAAGATCTTCGGTGCTCGAAGTTCGTGGGGCCTGAGAGGATTGTGGGGCCTGAGAAGATCGCGCGACCTAAGAAGATCATGGGACCTGAGAAGATCATGCGACCTGAGAAGATCGTGGGACCTGAGAAGAGTGTGCGACCTGAGAAGATCACGCGGCCTGGGAAGAGTGTGTGGGACCTGAGAAGAGTGTGGGACCTGAGAAGAGTGTGCGACCTGAGAATCGTTTGACCTGAGAATATCGTATAACTGAGAAGATCGTGGTGATCTGAGTGAGGATTGTGGGACCTGAGAAGATCGTGCGAACTGAGATCGTGTGATCTGAGGAGATTGTGGGACTCAGGAAGATCGCGAACTCGAGAAGATCGTGGCGACCTGGAGGAGACTGTGGGGACCTGAGAAGATCGCAACTGGAGAAGATCATCTGAGGGGAGTCAGGGCCTGAGAAGATCAAATGCTAACTGAGAAGATCAGGCGACCTGAGGAGATTGTGGGACCTGAGAAGATCGTGCGATCTGAGAAGATCGTGCGATCTGAGAAGATTGTGCGATCTGAGGAGATTGTGGGACCTGAGAAGATCGTGCGAACTGAGAAGATCGTGCGATCTGAGGAGATCGTGGGACCTGAGAAGATCGTGCGAACTGAGAGCAATCAGCGCAGCAATCGAAGACGCTGAGACAATAACAGTTCTCCCATGATCAAAACGCAGCCGCACACTCCATATCATTCGATCACCGGGTGAGGACGGGGCTGAATGACCCGCGCACGTCACACGCCATGCATGCGCGCTGGATGCGCGTGGCAAGACACGTTGCGGTGCCTGGGGGCAGAGTGAGTGAGGGCCTAACTTGTGCGGGGACGATGCTGGGAGGCGGGTGCAGGGCTTGATGGGGGACTTACTCGGGGAGCGGTTCCACAAGGTGAAGCGTAGCGAGAAGCTGTTCCTCTGCTTCGCGGCCCTGCGTGGGGCCGTGAACCTGATCATGGCGCAGATTGTGGCCACGACCACGGCCATCCCGCTGATGCCGCGCCTGCAGATGACCTTCTGGACAGTCGGTACGGTGCACGGCGCGCACGAATTGTGCGCCGTACACATGCGGGCGACTTCTGAAAGCTATAGTACATTATGAGTCGAGCGATCTGAATTCTAAGGCCGGGGGATCATCATGACGTCCTAATGTGAGTGGTCTTTAAATGACGCCCCAAAGATCCTGCTTTGAGTCATTCGAGGTTGATGGAGACCCGTTATCATTGAAACCTTTCTTTGAGTGTTCGAGGCCCGCTGACTTTCATGCAACCTAAATTTCCGTGGTTTGGGGGCCGGCGGAGGCTCCTCATAAACACCTTCATATGATGACTGTTTGAAGCCTCCCGTCATTCATCCAGCCTTATTTTAAGTGTCTGAGGCCCGTTGATCTTCAGGTGTACCTTAATCTGAGCGATTTGGCGCTAACCCATGCCCTTGCTGAAAGCCCAATGCGAATGGTCTCGTCCGACTCGGGGATTTGCATAAATCCTGTTTTTTAGCGCTTGCAGACGGGATGCACTTTATGAAATCCTTATGTGGCGAACCCTTTCTCAATACTAGAGCGGTCCAAGCTGGGCAGCTCGGACAAAATGACACAACGCGGCTCATATGAGCACAATCCTACTTATCACAACCCTAATACGCACAACTCTAATTAGCACCACACGGCCCTAATAAGCAGAACCCTAATGTGCATAGCACGGCGCCATTGAATTTCATGGCTGATGCCTGAGCGCCGCGTGGAGGTGAACCTATGTGGCCACTGCAGCATACAAACTAAGGCATACAGTACCAGAATGCATCACATGGTTGAATCAGAACATTGGGTGCATGGGTATTAAGCTTCATATCGGCCCACTGCTCGTGCGAGTGCAATGGGACAAGCCCCCCATCGCTGTTTCACCGGGTGTACTTCCACCAACAGAGAAGAAGTCTTACCGAGGCGGGCCGGTCCGGGGCCGTAGCTCGTCAGGCTGGGCCGAAAGCGGGCCGGCTGAATTTCCAGCCTTAACCCAAGCTCTTTATAAAGACAGACCTGGGCAAATTACTCAATAAACTTAATCAACTCAATCAATTATCAAAACGCAAATGTGATTGGTTGGCGCACGTGCAAGTCACGATATACCACGTCATATATCACTCAGAGTCAGATGAGCGAAGCGAAGAAAGATATCGGGGGAAAATATAGAACCGATAAGACACGACGCGGCGTCTCATGAAACGGATCGTCAACGTCGAAGGTGTCATGACTCACTAAACGAATCGTCATCGTCATTCGGGCATGCATGTTTGCATGATGACTTACGTGACCAACACGATTGATGACGGCCTAGCAGAGATCTTGAGAACAACCATTATAGTATATGAGAACATTATAAAACATGCAAAAAACACGACGTGTTCCCCCAATGTCGGGCCGGGCCGCTGTCAATGTTGGAGGACTTCTTCTCTGTCCACCAGTCTCAGTGATTTCGCTTCGAAACGGATAACCACTGAGTCCGACTGTAAGCTGTTTCACAGTTTAATCGAAGGCAATGAGAATGCAGAAGTGGCCGCTCCGAGACGATGGCTCCAACGCCGAAGCCATGCACTAAGAAAAGAATGCCGTCCTACATAACAGTGCAATGTGCCACAGGGGCAATCAACCCCGCATCCTGAGCATGATGTCTGCTTAAAATGTGAAAAAGAAAAGAAAAAACCACGCCCTTTGGGCGTATGAGTATATTAATTTCCCGGCCCTACTCTGGGCCGGTGCTTACAATGTGCAATACTGTGACAAACACTGCCAACTCTATGCAGGTTCAAGTACACGTGGCATTGCACTGATAAAGCAGACACCATGCTCAGGATGCGGGGTTGATTGCCCCCGTGGCACACTGCATTGTTAAAGCGGACACCAAGTCAGCTTGCTGCATGCAGGTGCAACGAGACCTTGGTTTGTTATCTCTGTGCACAGGTTCCGTTAGCGCATCCCTCAGCTGACATTCTCTGCAGCAATGCTGTTCTCCTAGACTTCTTAGAGTGCAAGCAGCTTCTTAGTAGCAGCACGTTTCGTGAGCGAACGAGCGTGTAGTGTGGGTACGCCTGCTGCCACTAGAATGGTGCCTGCGGCCAACTGAAGGAAGATGGTGGCGAGTCGTTGAATTCAAATGCCACAAGCTGAGAGCCATCGGATCTGAATGCCACAAGCTGAGAGCCATCGGATCTGAATGCCACAAGGGCAACAGAAGTTTCCTAACCAGCATCGAGCATGAATCATGATATGCCATGCTGCTCCCCATCCTGAATGATGTACCCCGCAGTTATGTAAATATATTGTAACAATCCGAGCCCACCTCTGCACCGATCTATCTTGCGGCGCTGCTGCTGCTGCCGCGGCCGCTGCCGCCGCCGCTGCTGATTCATCCTGGGGCTCTCCGCTCAGATGGCTATGCTGCCCATCCCGCTAGACACCGTTGTTGATTGCTTTGCACCATTAGTGCAGATGTAACGAGCATACGAGCTTGTGATTCGATGCTGCGCGTGTCCGCCAGCCTCCACAACAGTGTCATTCCCAGAATCACACAACAAGTGATAGGGTGGGGGGAGGTTGCCGGCGGCGTTGCTTCGTGATTGGCGATTCCGATCGCGGATGTGGCTGGATGTGGTGTGCAGGGATCACGCTGATGACGCTCGTTGTGAACGGGCCCCTCGTCCCCCTTTTCTTGCGCATCTCAGGCATCAGCTCCTCAGAGGACGAAGCGGCCGTCTCGGGGCTGCGGCAACAAATAGTCACCATGCTGTCGAGGCAGACCCAGGAGAAGCTCGGTGCGCAGCGGCGTGACGTGTCGCTGCAGGCAGCAGACTGGGCTGCGGTGCAGAGCTTTGTGGAGTATGCGGGGGAGAACGTGGGCCTGCAGGCGAAGCTCGAGCGCCTCTTCTCGGCGGTGAACTACGACGACGCGGCCCGCAAGTTCAAGACCGACGATTTCAGCAACATCTCGCGGAAGCAGCAGTGGGTGCTGGGCACCAAAGCTCACGGGCACATGCTGCAGCGGTGCGCTCAGCCTTATCACTCACCGGCCACGAGGGCCCCATGCAATACATGATGTGGGCTTGGTTTAGGAAGGTCAAGGTGGGCAAGGATTTTGGATGGGGTATTTACCTTTTAGAAGGGTATACTAAAACAAATATTTTCAAGTTTTGGGAGCTACTTCGGACACTTGGCGCAGGCACCCACTTTCCGCATCCGATCAAGGCGGCACCTGTCCTTGGGGACACGGCTCACGGGGCGCACTTCCGACTCACAGAACAGAAACTTACACTTTGTATATATTTTCTAGATAGCAACCGTGATAACACATTCAGAACCGCTACTATATAACTACAGTAGGGCACGCGATGAACATCACAGCAAGAGAATGTGCGTAAGAAGCTTTAGTAGCCCTACAGTGAGCAATTTACGGGACACCTCAAACCAACCGAGTGCTTTTCCACCGATTTAGGGCTGTAGGGATCCTAGGGAAAAGTCGTGTACTCCATCCATTGAGAAAGACTCGAAGGACTTTCAGCGAAAGTGGCATGGTCCAAGTAGCACATACATATACCCCCCCCTACCCCCCACTTGCACATCGTATGCGGCTCCTTGGCTGGCTTGATGCTACTTGGTTGGTGCCACACAAGTTGTCATTTCCCCTCCCCTGAACTTGTTATGAAATTCCTTTTTGCACCGTTCCTTCATCATGGACGTGGGGTTTGAGCTAATGACTTCCCCTATCTCAAAATAGGGTGGGCAAAGTAAGCAACACCTTGACGATTGTTGATCCCGGCGATTTACTGCAAAAAAACATCGTGATACTATTTTTATCGCTGACCGGACAATCCTTGTGATAGAACGGAAATTGCATGAAGTCCTATCACAAGGTCCTCCTTGGAGTCCTTGAAGTTACCACGTTGCGATTGGCTCGTTAAACATATCACTTGCGTTCATTTCTCTGCTGGCGTTCTGTGCGTGCCGACTGAACTGGTAGGAATGGAATCTCTATCTACATCTCCTGTCTCCGATGGTTTCGTGGGTTTGGGAGCGCAAAGTCGTCCCCATATATACGATTTGAAGTTGAGGATGTGTTTCTGTCACTGCTCGCGAGTTGTCTCGCCACTCTGCTGGCGTCTCGCAGTAATTTCCGGCGTATCGTTTTGGCACTTGGACCCTGCTGCCTTGCGGGTCCTAGTGGGATGGCTTGTGGTCCTACTTTGTGTCCACTTTCCTTCTGAGAGATTATGGTGCGCTCTGCTGTGGCCGCAGTCGCAACTGCTTTTACGCCAACTAGCAAACTAGACTGCCTCGAGTAGACTTTTGGACACTTCTTGTGAGTCTGTGAGATTAGTAAGTTCTGATGCCGCTGATGGGTTCGCCTCCTCTTGTCGCAACGTGGTAAAATTCTTCTTTGAAAGTTTGAGCAAACACAAAGCAGCCGTTGCGCTGCTCAGCAGCTGTTGCAGATTTATCTTAAGAGTCTCAAGCAGCGCGGCTCAGATGCCTGCTTCTTCCGGCCGTATGGCGGCATACAGTGCACCTGTTCGCTCTAAACGTGTCCAAAATACAGTTTAACAACCATAAAACCAAAAATCAGCCGCTGGAATTCCATAAAATCATCGAAATAATATTATCATGACGCGGCAAAAATTCGGCGGACCCATTGGTGGCCGCTTGAAAAGTGCTGTATGCTCCAGCCGTTGCCCCAGCCTGCCCCGTAGGAGGTGTCACATCACCTCCTCCCGTCGCTCCGCCGACAGCTGCTGCCGAGGCTGTCCCGGGCTCACTGGGAGGCAGGGCGGCTCCCGCTCCAGGTGTTGCACCAGCATGGAACTCGAGAAGCGCAAAGGATAGAATAATTGTACAAATTCACAAATTCAAATAGTTTACAACTGCGCTCTCCCTCCATTAAGGCTGCGAAATTACCGGTAATTTGAAAATGGGGTGTGGTAATACCGGGTAATTTACCGGTAATACTTTCAGTGGTATTACCAACAATTTACCGCCTGCACAAAATGACCCAACTTTCGCATCAGGGCTCCGAATTCGTTTTTTAAAGTTCGTGTGGGTTTGTATCGGCCATTAGAATTGTGTCGGCACATAATATTGCTATTGCGATGATGAAGGTGCACACACCATACTATTGTTTTTTTTCCAGAAGTACAGACAGTATCCCAAATCCGAGTTCTTCATGGTGCGGTTTATGGATCGGGTCTCTGCGAGGTAGCATGATCGGAAACCAATTTTGACTATGCCCATTCCGATATTGACACTATATTTGATAGGACAGCGGTATGTAGGGCGCCTCAACATGTGGAAAGGCTCCACCAGGGACCTCTGTTGCCGGCGTGAGCATATTCTGGCACGCTATATGCTCATATATGCAACACAATCACATATGCAGATGTTATTATTTATGTAGCTACTATCACACACACACACACACACATATATATATATATACATGCAGCTGTTAAAATAGCCGCGGTTTCTTCGAAAAATCAGATTGCACTCAAAACTGACCGCATGCCTACGTTCGATAGCTTGAAATTGGGATAATTGACACGATGGGAACTGGTAATTTACCAGGTAATCCCTGGTAATTGGTAAATTACCAATGCGGTAATTGGTAATTTACCGGTAAAATCTTAAGTATGGAGGGTAATTCAGAAACGGGGGTCGGTAATACCAGGTAATTTACCGGTAATTACCGCACCGGTAATTTACCAAAAAAATTACCCCGCAGCCTTACCCTCCATATAGCTTACAACTGCCCTCTCCCTCCATATAGTTTACAACTGCGCTCTCCCTCCATATAGTTTACAACTGCGCTCTCCCTCCATATAGTGTACAACTGCGCTCGGGCGGATGCCCGGCCTTGTCATCGCGTCGCGCTAGTAGATGAACTCGCCTCGATGAGAAGGTCCCGCTCCCAGCGGGTCCAGGTCTATCTTCTCGGAGGCGAAGGCCAACATGCTGTTGTATTTACGGATCTCTTGCCGAAATGTGCGATCGTGTAAGTACGTGGCCAATGGTTGCGGCGCCGATGGAAACGGTTGTAAGCGGACGGCATGTTGGTTGCAGCACTTCGTCGACACCGGATGATCTTTGCGGCTTTCGGAGACGGTCTTCTCCTGCTCCCAAAACTTCGCTCCGCAATGGTCGCATCGACAACTCATCTCGCCGAAGACCAAAGTCTCGATGGCGTTCTCATCAAAGTCCGGGTGGTCGATGGTGCCCGGTTGGTATTGCGGACCTCCTTTCTTGGCGCGCGATGCGGACATCGATCGACGCCTCGCCTCCTTAGCTTGCTCCGGGTTCATGGCGCGCCATGCGGACATCGATCGACGCCTCGCCTCCTTAGCTTGCTCCGGATCCTTGGCTCGTGATTTACGCTTACGAAGCGCAGCGGGAGATGGAATAGTGGACTCCCCATCGATAGCGTTTGCCATTTCCTCGGCTTCCAACGAAGGTTTCATGCTATTATACTTCGATTTACGCGGACAGCTATAGCGTTTCACTTCACACACTTACGATCTACGCACGGTACCCACATACGCTTATACTAAAGAGTATATGGGTACCGTGCGCAGATCGTAAGTGTGTGAAGTGAAACGCTATAGCTGTCCGCGTAAATCGAAGTATAATAGCATGAAACCTTCGTTGGAAGCCGAGGAGATGGCAAACGCTATCGATGGGGAGTCCACTATTCCATCTCCCGCTGCGCTTCGTAAGCGTAAATCACGAGCCAAGGATCCGGAGCAAGCTAAGGAGGCGAGGCGTCGATCGATGTCCGCATGGCGCGCCATGAACCCGGAGCAAGCTAAGGAGGCGAGGCGTCGATCGATGTCCGCATGGCGCGCCATGAACCCGGAGCAAGCTAAGGAGGCGAGGCGTCGATCCATATAGTTTACAACAGCGCTCTCCCTCCATATAGTGTACAACTGCGCTCTCCCTCCGTATAGTTTATAACTGCGCTCTCCCTCCATATAGTTTACAACCGCGTCTCCCCTCCATATAGTTTACAACTCAGCGCTTCCCTCCATATAGTTTACAATGCGCCTCTCCATGTATTACAACTGGCTCTCCCTCCATGGTTTACAATCAGCGCTCTCCCTCCATATGGTTTACAACCGCGCTCTCCTCCATGTATATTACAACTTCGCTCCTCCCTCCATATAGTTTACAATCGGCGCTCTCCTCCATATAGTTTACAATCAAGGCCTTCCTCCATATAGTTTACAATTGAGCTCTCCTCCATGTATATTACAACCGCGCTCTCCTATATAGTTTACAACTCGCGCTCTCCCTCCATATAGTTTACAACTGCGCTCTCCCTCCATAGTTTACAACAGCGCTCTCCCTCCATATAGTGTACAACTGCGCTCTCCCTCCATATAGTGCCATACCTTTTGCAAAGACTTCTTTTCTTTCCTTTGGATGTCATCTCCTCGCGTTCGCTTCGGTGGGCGTGCAACTCGCATCGGGTTATTTTGTCTCTCTTCTCTTGGAATAGAACCCTCAAGAGCACCCGTTGGCATTGGTATCTGTTCATGCATTCCCCCACCCTGCTGTCAGCACCAGAGCCGGTTGGTGGATTCCCCCTCCGCCTGCACACCCCCTCACCAACACCTGCTGTTTCATTCCCCTTCTGTTAGCACCGGCGCCTGTTTATACATCCCCCCACCGGCGTCCGCCCTCCTGCCCATCCATTAGCATGGGGGGTGCACATGCATTGCCTTCCCCAAACCCGCATCGGCGTGTTATTATGCATTTTCCATCGGTGAGGACTGGCGCGAGCTTATGCCATACGAATCGCTCCCATCCATCAGCACAATCCCCCTTGCCAAATTCTTAGCACTGGCACAAATTCGTGTATTTGTTCCTCCACATTTGTCAACACCAACGCTTGTTTACACATTTCACCCTGCAATGGGATTCGGTTATGCCCTTCCCTACCTTCCCATCAGCATCGGCGCTTGTTACGCTTTCCCCTCAACCTGTCATGACTGGTGTCACCTGTTTCTATACTCCCCACTCCCGCTCATCATCATGCTTACCATCAAAACAATTGCCAACAATTCGCTGCTTACGCAATCCGGAACACGTGCATCCCTGCCAAATTCAAGACAACTTCTATCAAAAGGTGGGCGGGCCAAGTGTGAATGCTCTAAAGTGTATATGACTCTACCTTCGAGGCAGAAGCGGTGCCCGGCTGGAAGACAACGGTGTCCGGCACAGGCGGTGCCGCCTGGATTGCTTTTCCCTGCAAGGCATTGCGAGGCGCAACGTAAGGGCTCGTAACATTGTTGCTGAACTAAATATGATTGACACAATTTCCTACAAGCTTCCTCCCCACCCAATAACGCTGGCACTTGCAAATTGCGTGCCCCTACTTGTCAGCACCGACACCTGTTTATGCATTTACGATGCCACCTAGGATAATCAACTTCTACTTAGTTCAATATACTCAGGCATATTATCTAGTAGAATGTGTTAGAACTCACACACACAGTTAAATCATATTAAATCTCATAATGACTAACACTTTAGATGGGGGCTATCATGCGCACTCTTCTTCATCCGACGGTTCGTAGGCAACCGGCATGATGCGCATGTAATGCCCAGGATACGTCCAATCGCAATTGTTGCAACCCGGCTGGCATTCATCTGTGCACATTGATCCGAAGCACTCCAACAGCTTCCACACCCGTATAGGTTCGCGGCTAGTCAGCTCCACAGACTCATGGGGGCAGGCGAACTCCATTGCGAAGGGCGCGTTGTTGGGGTACTCCACTTGATTTGACAGCGTTGTAGAAAGCTTGCAAGGCTGCTCGACAGTTTTGGACACTCACTTGACCCTGATCGGTCAACTTCTTAGCACCCTCCGCTTGTGGTAAGTGCCAGCCAACGCAGTGGAGCCAACAGTTGGCGACGCCAAGCGGAGGGTGCTAAGAAGTTGAGGGTCAAGTGCGTGTCCAAAACTGTCGAGTAACCTTGCAAGCTTTCTACAACGCGCATCAGGGTCTGTTCAACTTTGACATGGCTGAAACTTTCCGGCCTGTGCAAAGTGCAAGAGGGGGTGCACGTGAGTCTCTCCCCCTGATCACAATCCTGGCGCGGAAACAACAGTTCAACGAACCTGAATTCTGGCACATCATCGCCAACATAACGGGCCGCGTCATACAGCTGTGCATCAGCTGGCCGCTGAAGGACACGGAGGGCTGGATTGGCCTGTCAAATCATGTGGAGTACCCCAACAATGCGCCCTTCGCAATGGAGTTCGCCTGCCCCCATGAGTCTGTGGAGCTGACTAGCCGCGAACCTATACGGGTGTGGAAGTTGTTGGAGTGCTTCGGATCAATGTGCACAGATGAATGCCAGCCGGGTTGCAACAATTGCGATTGGACGTATCCTGGGCATTACATGCGCATCATGCCGGTTGCCTGCGAACCGTCGGATGAAGAAGAGTGCGCATGATAGCCCCCATCTAAAGTGTTAGTTGTTACGCACATTGCTTATCAACAATGTTGTGTTCCCGCTCAAAGCTGACCCTGTTACTCAGTCATAGCTTTCTATACTCCTACTTGTACTTTTGTATTCTGTAACCAGATACTGTATACATCTTGAATTGATGTGCTGACTTTTCTGCAGTCCTCGTCATCATTGCTTTGTCTACATATACACATAGTACTATACTCTGACTTCTTTCCAAACTGTCATCATTTCTCATAATTAGTCATTTTGTGCCACCAGTGTTTAGCACTGCATGAGAGTCTACTGTTTTCCTACCACCCCAGGCGTCAACACCGACGCTTGTTTATGCATTCACCCCACCCCAGGCGTGAGCACTGACGACTGTTTATACATCTCCGCCCACTCAAAGTTGGTTGTCATCAAATTCTGATCCGACGGTCCCATCACTCAAAGTACGTTCCTCATCTCAATTCGACGAGGGTTGGCATTGACTCTGGTGTTTGGTACCAGCTTGAGTCAAAAGTAGAGGTATGAGCTGAGAAGCTCAAATAAGTCGAGTTTGGATATGTTCGGCTCATTTCCACTGGGTTCTGAGATGGGTAGGCAAGTAAGGGAATCAAGCGGACTGTTACCCTCGCAATAATGGTCACTAAGCCCTGCCGTCTTAGGCAATAACCGTACCGTATTAATCATCTTGGCGTAAGTCTTTTCTATTGGAAAAGCATCGGCCATTGGTCATCGGTCATTGGGGTGGGGTCGGTGGCGTTCTCGCACGTCCTTCACATCCTGATTTTGAGGCACGCTCCAGGGCTAGAGGTTACTGGTGCAGTGGAATGGCACCATGGAAGGCCATGTAATCGTCCGTAGTTTGCTTGAGACTGACATCGGTGGGTAAGAGCATTCGAATCGTACCGCATCAAACTTGATCAGCCTCGGATCTGAACATGTCTGCTTGCAAGCTTAGCATACATGATTGTGCATGCCATACGATAGGTATCATAGCGAGTCGAAGTACCACAGCGAGATGATGGATTATCATGTGGCTCACGACGAGGCAGGCGATGGCGAGAGTGTGGCATCGTTGGCTGCACGGCATTTCAAGGGTGAGACCAGAGCAGATTCTGTGGATGAGGCCGCCTCCTCTCATCCGATGCGGACAAAGTCAGTTTTGGACCACTACGACAGCTGCCCCGATCTGCCTCTGCTCGGTATTCCCCCCCAACGTGCCCCTGCTTAGTGTGCCGCCCACTACGGCAGCTGCTCCGACCGAGCTCTTTGGTTGGCGCACTTACTCGGTGCTTCGTTACGAGCTGCCATGCGACTGTAGACCGAAGCATACAAACATATTTGGCGAGTCGGTCTTTGACTCCCTGCATGCGTTGAGTGTGGAGCCCCAGCTAGCGGTGGAGTCAGTGCGTCGCTGCGGTTGCGGTCTCGATACCAATCAGTTATCAAAGAAACAGGTGCATGTGCACAACAACACATGCACACACATGTGGGATGTGGGCTTGGTGGTGGAGGGGTGGCTCGATTGGCGGGGGTGAGCCGGCTCCAGAGACACAGCAGCAGTGCGCCGGCAAGACAGCCGCAGAGGGGCTCAGGTGGCCCAGTGAGGCTCAAGGAGCAGAGGGGTGGTCTTGCGCGTGGGCTTGGTGGTAGAGATATGGCTCGCGCAGCTCGGGGAGCAGGGATGAACCGGCTTCAGGCACAAGGCGGCAGTGCGCTGGCGGTGTAGATGCAGAGGGGCTCGGGTGGCTCAGCGAGGTTTAGGTGGGTCCCATTCTTCACGAGTGAGCTCCGGAGAATCCGGATAGGTGTCCCGAAGTGTGTGCTGAATCCTTTGATCCCCGGCGTGGGTACATAGTGCAGTCTCCTGTGGCTTCGGGGTGCCAAAGGAGTCGCAAGGATAAGCATACACACACAGGCGGTGCGCTGGCGGTGCAAATGCAGAGGGGCTCTAGTGGCTCAGCGAGGCTTAGGGGGTCTTATTATTCTTCACTAGCGAGCTCCGGAGAATCCGGATAGGTGTCCCGAAGTGTGTGCTGAATCCTTTGATCCCCGGCGTGGGTACATAGTGCAGTCTCCTGTGGCTACGGGGTGCCAAAGGAGTCGCAAGGATAAGCATACACACATAGTTTGTGATTATGTGGTGCTAATGCAGCGGGTCCAAGGATAAGCACAAATAGTGCAGCCGGTCTTCTGCGGCTACTAGGGTAGAAGTCTTACCGGGGCTGCAGGAGCTCGCTCCGGGCCGAAAGCGGGGCCAAGGTGCTTTTGCCCCCGGGCCGCACAAAAATATGAGCTGACCAAGCTTTGGCCAAAAATATATAGGCATTTCATGCCACTTTTATCAAACCCCCATACTTAATTTCAAAATTTAGCGCCTGTCGCGAGCAACTTTCTTCCTTGGCCGTTTTGGCCGAAAGCGGGCGAGAGGAAATAGATTTTACGGGCCGTAAAGACTTTTGGAAGACTTCTACCCTGTCGGTTGCGGTGTGCCAAAGGAGTCGGTCCAAGCATCAGCACAACCATCACACCTTTTGATCCCCAACGTGGGTACATAGTGCAACCGATCTTCTACGGCTACGGTGTGCCAAAGGAGTCGGTACATCATTATCAGCCCTTTGGGACAGCCCTTGGGGCGTGGGTGGGCAAGCTCTCTTGGGACCAGGCTCTAGGGCAAGTAGAGGGCAACGGGCTGGTCCCGAGCGTGGGCTTATTGGTGGTGAAGAGATGGCTCGAGTGGCTCGAGGACAGAGGTGATCCGGCTTCAGAGACACAGCAGCGTTGCGCCGTCAGGGCAGTTGCAGAGGGGCTGAGGTGGCCCAGTGAGGCTCAGGGAACAGAGCCTGGGTAGTCCTGAGCGTAGGCTTGGTGGTGAAGAGATGGCTCGAACAGCTCGGGGGAAGAGGTTAGCCGGCTCCAGAGAGACGGCAGCAGTGTGGGGAAAACCTGTATTCACAATTAGTTATCCTACGGCAACAGACATTATTAGCAGACTGCATTCATCATTCACTGTGTCATTCAAATTAATTCACTGCTGACATTCAAATCAATTTTGCTGTACAGTGTTAGGCGGGAACTGCTAAGTACTCTGTACAGTGTTGTATAACTGGAGGGAAAACTGAACACTGAACTTATTAGGTCGACACGTTGTATCGGCCATTCATTATTAAGACAAGTTTTCTATTGCACAATCCATCAAGCTAAATACTTGTAATCAAAACTGTTTCAGTGATGCATGATATATAAAATGAAAACAGTATTTGTACAGAGTATCTAGGATTAGCTTGTCCTAGGTTATGGGCCTGGTCTCACGCTGACCCTGTGAGACTCTGTGACTCTGTGTATGAGTGACCAATTCACTGTATTCAAACACACGAGGTCGCGGTCTTTCTCTGATATTTAACCAGTGAGAATGGAACCACTGGAAGAAGATACGAAGCCTGGGCTTCAATCTGAGCCTCCTGTCTTTGAAGGCCAGGATTTATCTAGCTTGCTGTTACAGCAAATGAAGCTCGTCGAGGACTTGACTCGAAAGCTTCTGGTGGCAGAACAGCAGCCTAAATATTGTTCAATCACTGCAACCAATGCACCTAAGGTGGTACAGAATGTGCTGAAGTCGCTGGGCTCGGACACGAAGTACTCTGGCAGTGAGAGAAACAGCTTTGAGTCGTGGACTCGTTTCAGTACACAGCTACAGTCAGCTGTGTCATTCTATCCAGAACTTCTGGAGTTGGTCACTGAAGATTCAATCAGTGATATTGCGAATCTGAAGGACGTGCAGGACGTATCTGTTCCTGGAGACTATGATAATGCTGCTGGTGGCTCCAAACCGAAAAGTATCATCACAATTCCTGGTACGTTATCACTGCCTAGTTATGTACTATCGAGTATTTTGGTGCAGTCGACAACTGGCGATGCGTTTGACCTTGTGAGAAGGTGTGAATCGGACGGACTGAAGGCTTACCGTAAGCTGCGTACTCGTGTGGAGCCGCAGCTGTTTGGCCAGCTTGCTTCTTCCATCAAGAAGCTGTCGCAGTTGACAATTAACTCCACCACGGACCCTGAGAAACAGCTTGGACTTTTCGCAGATATTCGGTCCTCAATTTCCAAGTATGGAGGAGAGCAACTTGACCCTCGGACAGTGGAGGTCATGACTCTCGCGTTTGCTGTTACGGCTCTACCTACGTCGTATGCACACGTGGTTGCAGATCTCGGGCGTGAGACTGCTCCTACTTTTGATCTACTGATACAACGCAGTGACTACTATTTTGTGAATGTTCTACAGCAGTTGCAGCCTACAGATATTGCGGCGGTGGCGAAGGGTGTCCTAGCTGATCGCAGGCGACAAGCTGACGAGAAGAAGGCCAATGACGCGCGAAGGCTGGTATGTGCAGTGTGTTCGGGTTCTCACCCGTCGGAGACGTGCTGGCTGGTTAAGCCGGAGCTCATGGAGGAGTATATAAAAGAGCATCCTGACCGGGAGCAATCTTGCAGGCAGCTTCACGCCAAGAAGAAGAAGAAGTTATCGCGCCACAAGTCGGAGGAGAAGACGGATACGGTAGCTGCTGCAGTATCTGTGTCAGCTACGGCAACTACCGCAGACCAAATCTGGGAGGCGGAGGAGCATGACGAATTCCCGTGTGCGTGTCCGGCTGTACAACACTGCGCAGATCAAGCTACAATCTACACTGGGGAACTGTTAAGTGATACGTGGGTGCACGGTGTGACGGAAACGGACGGTGCGGAGCCGAATGTTTCATCCGGCGGTTCTTTCTCCTCTTCTTCCTATGTTGCTGCGGGCGCAGTGAATCTTCCTTCGTTCTCGCGGGTGCTATACTATGACTGTATGGCCACAAGAACTGTGCTGAATGACTTATCCTACTTCATCCCTGGAAGCCTCAACGCTGACGAGGCTGTTTCTTTTGCAGTCATGGCTGGTGCGGTTACGACGTCACGCGGGTCGGGTATGGCCTATGTGCGGCTGTACATCTATGTCACGCAGCAGGTGGACGTACTATGCCTTGAGGCACAGTTTGTACCTGACTCACCCTTCAATCTTCTGTCGGCGGTGTGCCTGGAAGACAGGTACAAACTATACGGGCAGCTACTCAACCGGGAACTCATCAGCAAGGACGGTGAGGCATGCTACAAGCTGGAGCCTCCACCGTGGGAAAAGCTGCTTCACGTGGAGCCTCGACAGCTTCAGGTAGAACAAAAAGAACACCTTCCCGCTCCAGCTTGTAGCATGCCTCACCGTCCTTGCTGATGAGTTCCCGGTTGAGTAGCTGCCCGTATAGTTTGTACCTGTCTTCCAGGCACACCGCCGACAGAAGATTGAAGGGTGAGTCAGGTACAAACTGTGCCTCAAGGCATAGTACGTCCACCTGCTGCGTGACATAGATGTACAGCCGCACATAGGCCATACCCGACCCGCGTGACGTCGTAACCGCACCAGCCATGACTGCAAAAGAAACAACCTCGTCAGCGTTGTCAATTGGAAGTTCACCGACTTCCAGCGCTGGAATGAGGAGAAGGGTCCTTTCGACGTTGATTTGTGTGCTGATAAGCACAATGCACAGCTTGCGGAGTACTACTCTGAGGACAACTCCGTCTTTAATCATTGTCTGGCTGGTCGTGCTTTCTACGCTAACATGCCCTTTGTCGACTCTTTCATTTCAGAACTTCTGGTGAAAATTCTGACGGACTTTCGCAAGGACCCCGGGCACACCAAGTTCCTGCTAGTGCTGCCGTACAAACCATCGTCAACCTGGTGGTCTCTTCTTATGAAATTTGAGGAGCTACACGTCTACTCTAAGGGCAGCGTCATCTTTTCTGCGTCGAAAGACCAATGCTATCGTACGGAGGAGCTGACCGAATCGGAGCCGGGACGGGTGTGGATAACTGGCACACCGTGGCCTGTTGGACTCTTTTATCTTGACCAATTTACAGTTGGTCGTGTGGACGCCAAGGTACTGGTACACCTACGACTGGGCCACATCTGCGATAGCTATATTGCGTCCATGGATATGAAGGGTGCTGTGGACCTCGGTGTCAACTCAGAGGAACTTCGTGACAGTGACCTGGTGCGTTGTTCTGAGCAATGTATGCCGTGCCAGGTAGCCAAGCCGACTAGACCGTCGCAAACTGCGGACCGTGGTCGAGTTCCTAAGCACGTCAGGAAAGCTGTACAGAACCGTCAAAAGTCTGTGCGTTTTGGCCAGTTAACTTTCACTGACCATGCAGGACCCTTTTGTGCATCGACAGCAGGCTATACATGCTATACCGTACACGTAGATGACTTTTCTGGCTTTGCTCACATCTATTTCTGGAAGAGAAAACTCGAGTACGTTGATGCACTAGCTCAGTATCATCAACTGGTACGTGTGACTGGCAGAGCTATCCTTGGTGAGGACTCGACCGTACGGGAACTGGTGCACGACCTCGATGTGCTGACTCTTCAGTCAGACGGTGACTCTACCATTGTGGCGGGCAAGGCGCCAGCCTATTGTGCAGAACACGGAATTCTGCAACGAACAACTTCACCCTACCTACATGAGAACAACTCTAGAGTTGAGACTTTCAACCGACTGCTGCAGGCAAAGGCACGAGCAATGCTGACCACTGCTGGACTGACAGCAGCGAGCAGCTATGTGGCCATTGGCTTTTCGACACTCTGTCTACTTACTCAACCGACTCCACAGGGCAGATCTCGGTATGCACTCTCCTCTGCAGTTGCTTGGCCAGAAGGTTGATTTAAGCTCGCTCCGGATCTTTGGTTGCAGAGCCTATGCCTTCATCGATGCCTCACTCCGAACAAAGCTGGCCGATCGTGCGACACCACTACTTTACGTTGGACACGATGAGCGATCCACTGCCTATCTTCTATACTGCGAGACACGATGCAAGGTGGTGCGCAGTGGCATGGTTCGATTTGATGAACGTATCACCACCACTGGCAAGCTCGCGCTCAGCTGGGATCCGTCGGCAGTCGTACCACTTCGCTCGATCTTCGACTGTCTACGTCTCGATGGACCTTTCTTCAACACTTTCACCGGGAGTCCTTCAGTGATTTTGGACTACTCGGCTTATGTCATCACCGACTCCGATGAGTTCACAGCGGTGGTGAAACTGCAGCGAACATCGAGCTCCAACTCAACATTCTGGGTCGCGCTCAGTACCTTCCTTGCACACTCTTCCTCCACTCTGCAGCTGTTGCAGGACTTTGTTGCGAGTGCTCCTGTGAATCGTTTTTATCCCCTTTTTGCCTTCGTCACTGTTCAACTCACCTCAGAGGGGGCATGGGAGAATGCTGTCGTGTGTTCTACTGCGCGGGTGCAGCATTCCTTACCGTATCAGGTGCTGCTGCTGCGAGACTGTGGTCATTCCGGCAGGACGGTGGATGTGCCCGAGAAAGCCGTGCGATTTTCGACTCAGCACGTTGCACTGGCAGCAACGGAGCAGCGGCAATGGCTACCACCTGGTGTGACGAAGCCGAAGAATTGGGCACAGGTGCTCAT
The DNA here is from genome assembly GCA_001247695.2 of Cymbomonas tetramitiformis. Taxonomy (NCBI): domain Eukaryota; kingdom Viridiplantae; phylum Chlorophyta; class Pyramimonadophyceae; order Pyramimonadales; family Pyramimonadaceae; genus Cymbomonas; species Cymbomonas tetramitiformis. The sequence continues at coordinate 90,754 of LGRX02014602.1, read as the reverse complement.
TGCACCGGACACACTACAGTGGCAGAAGTCGGACAAGAAAGAGGAGAATGCACTCATCGATCTGAAGCGTGCTATTATACCGGTACAGCTACTACCCTCTGGAGTCACGGCGCTTGGCATGAAGGCGATCTACAAGCCCAAGATAGACTCTGCGAATGTTTTGACTGAACGGAAATCACGCTGGGTGGTCTTCGGCAACAAGCAAACTCATGGAGTCAACTACGAGGAGGTATATGCACCCTGTACGCAACTCACTACTCTGCGACTTCTTCTCACAATTGCTCTTATCATGGGTCTGCTCGCTTTCTGCATGGACGTTGTCACGTGTTTCTTGAACAGCGAGCTGGACATTCAGAATCCTATCTTTGTACGGTGGCCTGACGGTCGCTTGGTGCGCGGAACTCACTATGGACGTTTGGCGAAAAGTATGTACGGACTCAAGCAGGCACCGAGGGTCTGGTATTTCACCATGAAGAGCTGGCTGCTTTCGTATGACAGCAGGCTGGCGGTTTCGAACATCGACCCTTGTCTCTTCTACATCTACGAACCGACGGTGCTCATCGTATTCGTTTACATCCACGTAGACAACTTTCTTGTCGTAACCTCGTCGGAGGAGTGGAAGCAGCGTTTCTTCGCCGACTTCAATCGAGCTTATTCCTGCGTGGACGAAGGGGCTCTGACGGAAATCCTGGGCATCGGGGTGGTGTTCCGTGACACTGGACTCATCCGGGAGTATCGCTTGCATCAGGAGGGCTTTATACATCGTATGCTGGACAGATATGGTATGGCTGAGTGCAATCCCAGCCCGACACCAATGGAGCCGAAGCTCAATCTGACTCCGGCGGACTCACAAACATCGGCATCGCAGCGACCGTATGCCAATCTGGCCATGGAACTGATGTGGCTGGCACGCTGTACTCGGCCAGATATCATGACAGCGGTGTGCTATCTAGCGCGATTTATGCACTGTCACACGGAGGAGCACTGGCAGCATCTGCTGCGGGTTTTGAGGTACCTTAAAGGTACTGTGAGTGAATGTTTGACTCTGCAGTGCAGTTCACCAGCGACTCACTCTGCTGCACTTGTTCTAACGGGGTATTCAGATGCAGACCACGCAGCGGACAAAGTGACACGTCGTTCTGTGACAGGCTCATTGGTGCGACTGAATGGCAGCACCATCATGTTTTCATCACGGCTGCAGAAGACAGTGGCACTGAGCACTGCTGACGGCGAGCTGGTTGCTCTATCCGAGACGTCACGGGACATTGAGCATCTTATTCATCTTCTTTCAGAGTTTGCCACGGTGCAGTTGCCGGTGGTTCTTCACGGGGACAATCATGCATCTGTGCTTCAGGCAGAGAGTGCACTCAACAACGCAGCAACGGGACACATTGCAGTTCGGGACAGATATGTTGCCAAGCTGGTAGAACTAGGCCGGATACAAATTGCAAAAGTTCCATCGGCACAGAATCTTGCGGACTTTTTCACGAAGTCATTGCCGGCAGACAGGTTCCGCTTGCTGCGCTCTATTGTGCTCCGGTATTTCCAGAGCACAGTTGTTTGACAGGTTTCCGGGTGCTTCTACCGCAATGAGACGCTATCACAGCTCGAAGCACGGAGGAGTGGGGACAACCTGTATTCACAATTAGTTATCCTACGGCAACAGACATTATTAGCAGACTGCATTCATCATTCACTGTGTCATTCAAATTAATTCACTGCTGACATTCAAATCAATTCTGCTGTACAGTGTTAGGCGGGAACTGCTAAGTACTCTGTACAGTGCTGTATAACTGGAGGGAAAACTGAACACTGAACTTATTAGGTCGACACGTTGTATCGGCCATTCATTATTCAAACAAGTTTTCTATTGCACAATCCATCAAGCTAAATACTTGTAATCAAAACTGTTTCAGTGATGCATGATATATAAAATGAATACAGTATTTGTACAGAGTATCTAGGATTAGCTTGTCCTACAGTGCGCCGACGGTGTAGGTGCAGAGGGGCTCATGTAGCCGAGTATATAAGGCTTAGGGGATCCCATTCTTCACTAGTGAGCTCCGGAGAATTTGGATATAAAGTGTCCCGTGAGGTGTGTCGAATCTTTTCATCCCTAGTGAGGGTACATAGTGCAGCCGATCCTTTCTAGTTATATGATGCCAAAGGAGTCGGTCCAAGGATACGCCACACGCAGCCAGCTTTTCGGATAAGTGTACCGAAGTGTGTGCTAAATCCTTTGATCCCCGGTGAGGTTACACAGGGCAACATATTATTTCTGGTTATGCGATACCGAATGAGTCGGTCCAAGGATAAGCCACACACATCACACATAGGTGAACCGGCTTCAGAGACAAAGTGCGCCGGCAGTACGGTTTCATAGGGGTTTAGATGGCTTAGTGAGGCTTAGGATGTCCATTCTTGACCAGTGAGAATTGGGTTAAATAACTGACGATGAAAGTTATGCTCGTTGAATTATGAGTGATAAAACAGCGCTTGATGGTCGCCGGCTTCGAGGATGGTTTTCACGAGCTTATAATGCAAACCACTCATATATTCCAACCCCAGAGCAGGCGCGCCCGAACCTCGACAGCATCATGACCGACGATAGACGGCAGGGAGGCGCTCCCTCCTGCTGAGCTGTCGGTGCCGCCACACGGGTCTATTGTAGAAAATAGAATTCGGTTCGGTATATTTTTCAAGGTGACATTGTTCAAAGGGTTTACCAAACGCATCCCTTTGAATGGGACTCCCGCAGGGCGAAAGTAATATGTCACCTTGTTGTTCGCCTGGAAGTGCAGTGGCATTATTAGCAGGGGCGTTGTCAGCCATTTTCCTATTCAGCCCACCCGCAAACCCCGGCTATTAAGACATACTATTTTCAGAAAACCCATCATAAACAACTTCACAGTGACTGGTTTGCTCGTCAGAGCTTAGATCGCAAACTTCCACTTTTGATAATAACTTGCGATGCTGCTCTGTTACGTATTTTGCGTTTCCTTTCCACCGTTTAAGGTCGTCACAGAGAGTGTTGTTTTCTGTCTCTCTTTCGGCTATTTCAAACATTAACGTCTCGTCAGCAAGTCCTAAGGCGTCACGTTCTTCAGTGACTTCAGATAGTTCGCATTTAACGTCAGATATTTCCTTGTTTAAAATGTCATTTGCAACATTTACTTGCTCAAACTGTTTTCTCAAGTTGTTATATTTTGATTCAAGTTCTTGGTATTGTTGTTCAAGGGTAGCAAAAATTGCGACAGAATCCCTAATGGCTTCAGACTTGGTGGTTTCAGCAGAGTCAGATCTCTCTAAAGTTGGTTCAATAGCCATTTCTGACATCGTGCGGGAGAGCTCCTACTGGAACACATCGTTCAAATTTAGACAACCTTTCCGTGTTGCACCCAGTTGAGGAGCTCTCCAGCACGATGTCAGAAATGGCTATTGAACCAACTTCAGAGAGATCTGACTCTGCTGAAACCACCAAGTCTGAAGCCATTAGGGATTCTGTCGCAATTTTTGCTACCCTTGAACAACAATACCAAGAACTTGAATCAAAATATAACAACTTGAGAAAACAGTTTGAGCAAGTAAGTGTTGCAAACGACATTTTAAACAAGGAAATATCTGACGTTAAATGCGAACTATCTGAAGTCACTGAAGAACGTGACGCCTTAGGACTTGCTGACGAGACGTTAATGTTTGAAATAGCCGAAAGAGAGACAGAAAACAACACTCTCTGTGACGACCTTAAACGGTGGAAAGGAAACGCAAAATACGTAACAGAGCAGCATCGCAAGTTATTATCAAAAGTGGAAGTTTGCGATCTAAGCTCTGACGAGCAAACCAGTCACTGTGAAGTTGTTTATGATGGGTTTTCTGAAAATAGTATGTCTTAATAGCCGGGGTTTGCGGGTGGGCTGAATAGGAAAATGGCTGACAACGCCCCTGCTAATAATGCCACTGCACTTCCAGGCGAACAACAAGGTGACATATTACTTTCGCCCTGCGGGAGTCCCATTCAAAGGGATGCGTTTGGTAAACCCTTTGAACAACGTCACCTTGAAAAATATACCGAACCGAAGATACCGGACCGAACCCAAGATACAATACAACTCCCAGTCACTTTTAAGTCATTATCCTGAATCCGGATGAGTGTCCCGAAGGAGTGCGCCGAATCCTTTGATCCCGGATGTGGGTCCATAGTGCTGCCGATCTTTCGTCACTTTATGGTGCCAAAGGATTCGATCCAAGGATAAGCCTCCACCCCCCTTGCTCCGCTTCCTCCGGCGCCCCACCGATGGCCACCGCGCTCGAGCGCGTGCCCCGCCTCCCCTCAACCGCCACAGCCTCCGGCCTGCAAGCCGCTGATCCAGCCTCGCCGCCGCCTCCCTGCTCCGCTTCCTCTGGCGCCCCACCAATGTCCACCGTGCTCAAGCGTGTGCGCAGCCTCCCCTCACCCGCCGTAGCCCCGGGGAGTTGTTCGGGGTGTGAACTAAACAAGCTCACTCCGGTGTAAGTAGACACTCACAGAAAATGCAGGTAAAGCATTTCGGATGATACTAGCCCCGGGAAGGGGTTGTGCTCTAGTATCATCCGAAATGCTTTACCTGCATTTCCTGTGAGTGTCTACTTACACCGGAGTGAGCTTGTTTAGTTCACACCCCGAACAACTCCCCGGGGCTACGGCGGGTGAGGGGAGGCTGCGCACACGCTTGAGCACGGTGGACATTGGTGGGGCGCCAGAGGAAGCGGATCAAGGAGGCGCCCCTGCCGGTCACTGGTTGGGGCCCTTGTGTGTGGCAAATGGTTAAAGCATTGCGCCCATCAATCTCCATGCATGAACAAGGAACAGCACTAGGGGGAAGCGGCAACGGGGCATGCACGCATGTTGGAAGGCTTTGGGCGGTGAGGCAAGCGGCGGAATTATTATTTCTTGGGGAAGGGCACCGCTCCCGCTCCCGGAGCGAGCCATCGCAATAACACATGATGATATACGTTCATTGCAGATCTTACCTGCAGAAGACACCGCCCGCCTTTCTGAGCTTGCTTGGTTGCCCCCCGTTGCCCCCCTTTATTGCCCTGCTCGCAGCCGGGCATTTATCTGATGACAGCAACCATCAGTCTGAGGACGGCACCATGGAGAGCTGCGGAGTGGAAGCAGCACCGCCGAGCCACTTATTGATGACGAGCTCCTCCTCCACGCCGTTCTCCCAAGCCCCATCATCCGCAACGTGCCCAATTCAGACGGGGGCCGAGGGAGTAGTGGACCCAGCATGGATGGTGCAGGTAGACGCACCGGAAGCGCTGCCTCGGGCGGCGGCGACAGCGCTGACGCAGGCGCGGACGCGGCTTCTTCGGGGTTTTCGCAAGAGCTTCCATGACAACTGGACAGACGGCGCGCTGTCGCCCGAGGGCTTGCGGGTGTTGATCGCGGCAGGCGACCGTCAGATCGACCAGGGCGGCCCGCTTTGCATGTGGGATCGCATTGAGCGCCACCTCAGCACGACGAATGTGTGGCTCCGATGGTTGGCTAAGTGCATTCTGTGCTTCCAGCGCCTGCCGCTCGGTGCGCTGCTCCACACGCCTTGCCCTGCAGCCTGCACGTTGCCTCGTGCACTTTCGCTCTGACCAATCCCGTGACGGGAGTGCCATAGGCGTCCACGCAGGTCTGATATTCCTCCCATCCTTTGCAGGGCTGTCAGCCCCAGCAGGCGCCCCGGCAAGCTGCGTGGGGTAGGCACTGCCATTGGACACCCTCGTTGCTTTAGCCAGGTCCCGGTCGGGCGAAATTGATGCGTACATAATTATATACTCGCTGCATTATTGTGTCGTACGATCAGCCTTTGAGACTGTGCGGTCGCAAAACCCCGGCGCTGTCTGCTCTCGTGGTCCCTGACGGTGCCATTCCGGCCCATTCTTGATTATATTGAAGAGTGAGGACTGCCTGGGGCTGCGCACTAGTCTATGATTGGTCGAAGGTGAAGTGCCCATGAGAGTAGTTGTCATAAAAACGCGAGCAGGTGTCCCCGCGTCGTCTGCTTGCTGAGCTCACTTGAGATTCGGCATTGCCACGTCGGCACGTTGGATAATTAGTATGAGCTCGCCGCACTGCAGAATAATGTGAGCGGCCCGCTGTGCATTTTGGCTTTTGATACTTGGGCTGAGATCTTACCTGCGGCGCGAGCTGACTCGAGCTCTGCTGTTCCTCGCCCGAGCGAATGTGAGCGAATGTGAATGTGAGCGAATGAGCTCACCGAACGAGCTCAGTGATCCCTGATCCGACCCATCATCATCATCATCATCATCATTAGCTCAAGACTGCGAGGCCTTCGACTCGGCTCACCTTGTTGAGCTTGAGGGTGGCCAAAGACCCCCCCAACCCCCTGTTGACTCGCATTTTGGCACCCTCAACACCTTTGCTCCTGGGGTATCTGGCTGGGAGCCGCTGCACGGGTCGCAGGCCACAAGCTGGTGCGATTCGTCTCCTCCGAGAACACCCGGAGTCGCCTGCTCTCAATAGAGGTTGCAAGCGAGTATTACCAGGTGACCTGCATACTTTTCTGCATTCGTTCGGTCACGCAGCTCCACAAAAGCGCGCCAGCTCAATGGCGATTGCATAAAACATATAGCCGTGAGGTTGCGATGGGAGATTAAGTCCCGGCTGTCACCACCCCCCTGCCCCTGGTGCGATGCGGCTCCAGTGACGTGGCAGTCGTCCTCACAATGGCGATTTGACTTTGATATGACGCCCGCGATGCTCTGACGAGTCTCGCGATCGCACCCGTTGCCGGTGCTTTATGACTATCGGTAATCCGGCACAGCTGTTGTTGCTGCTGCAAGCGATGCATTCGGTGCAGTTGTGCCTTGCCCCGGGACCCATGCTTAGCAATTCATCCGTCGAAAGGGGTTTATTACTGCATGTTGCTCAGTGCATGCGGGCCGGACCACCAGCTCGCGCAGGGGAGTCCTCAGGATCGAGGAGTGCTTCGGCTCGCCCGGAGGCGCCGCGTGACATTGAAAGGCAAAAACACAAACGAGGGCTCTCGAAAGACGGAGCACGTCGAGGTCTTGGAAAACGCGAGCGAGCTTCCGAGCGCTGATTTTGAGCTGACCGAGTTTACAAACTAGCAAATTGAAAGGGTTATTTCTTTTGACGTAACGAGCGGTCGGTCATGTCGATGCCAAGCGATCTGAACGCTTCTTAAGTTCTCATGATGGCCGGCGACCATATGGATGGTATATACACCGTCATCCGCGGAGCGTGGCTTGCCATCATCGCACGTGTGGGCCGTGTGCGTCCCCCGCGGCGATGCTACATGACGCAGATCTGTGCCACCTGAAGTGCCTGCTGGCAGTCGGCCAAGTCCCTCTTTGCCAGCCATGCTCCGCGGATGACGGTGTATACACCATCCATATGGTCGCCGGCCATCGTGAGAACTCAAATGCAAGGGAATATCAGTTTTCATTTAATATATCCTAGACGTTACGCTGAGGGGTGGGGACCGGTGAACATGCGGACATCCGGCGTTCCGGTCATTTCCTGCCAGGCACTGCGCCACCACGCTGACGGGACGCAATGGCACGTCACGGTGCTGCCTGCGGGAGCTCGAGAGGCCCTCACCCGAGAGATGCACGAGGAGCGCCTGAAGGCTTTTGCCTTCCTGTGGTGGCACGAGATCACCAACCCGGAGTTCCTCACCGTGATCCACTCAGTGCGCGCCACGAAGGCGGTGCTGGCCCATCAGGCACGGTTCCTCACGGAGCTGTACGAGGGCGGCGTGCTCAACCGCGCCGAATGGGACGCTCTGATGTCGCCGCTGCAGCGCAAGCGCTACCTGCTGGAGCACGCGAGCATGCACCTCAAGCCGAGGAGCCTGCTCAGTGTGCTCTACGAGCTGCCCTTCGTCAGGAACATCTCCGAGACGGTCTTCACGCGATTCATCCTGCAGCACGGCCAGACCATCGTCTTTGACCGGTGCCCTCCTCACTCTCACCCCCTTCTATCCTATCTGCCAGGCCCATCGAACTGGATCCACGGCAAGGCCGAAGTCATATCAAGGCGGGCTGGCCGGGGGCCGCAGCGTGCTAGTGCGGGCCGAAAGCGGGCCGGCTGTTGAATTCTCCGTGTTATGTATGATGAATATCATCAATATATGATAAACGATGGAAATCCATCATAACTTCGGATCCTTCTATATTGCCGGATGAATTATGCACGTTGGGAAACTCGTGTGATATGTAGTGTGTGGTGTGACTGCATTCATGACATAACCATGGACCAACAGGTCCCATCCATCGACCGGGAGCCACTGGGGGGCATGCCAGCAGGGTCCGCTTACTCCGTAACCCAGAGACCAACAGTTGTTTGGCGACGATCGGTCACATCGTATCATCTTTCCATGCTGCTTTGCATTTGGGTTGGGAATATGTATGCGTTTGTGGTATCTTGTCACGGCCCCGCCCTGCTCTTGATTTGCATTTCACATCCACTGGGATGATGATGGGCTGGCTTTTGTTGGCCGATCTCATGCCGTTCAGTGTGTGTGTGTGTGTGTGTCAAGCGACAGCTATGCGATGCCGACTTCCACGTGTTTGGCACATGCGGTAAGTGCATTGTGCTAAGCCAGGGTTGATGTTCAATAACGACTTCCACGTCGGTGACGCTATGCTCAATCTCAGTAACAAATGCATGTAAGGGTGCTGAAGCGTTTTACACTCAAATCGATCATAGCGTCTCCGACGTGGAAGTCGTTCTCGCATAGCTATTGCTTGACACAAACACAGCATATCCTACGAGTATGCCAATTAATCCAATGCGCCTAATTAATCCAACGATACAGAAGAATCCGGAGGTATATTGCATTTTTCTGGTATCTTGCATAATCTGCGGCTTTGATGACTATCATGATAGCGGGATGCCGTGGCGGCTGATGCGGCACCGCCGCTGATGGAACTTACTCAACATGCCGCACGCGGGCGGTGGCGCATGCAGCGGCGACCCCATCCTGAAAACGCTCCCAACTACCCAGAGGCACCAGAAGCAAGGAATCTTTGTTGTGATGTCTGGCGTGGCATGCGCACACCTGTACCACTTCCAGCCTCCGACTAGTGCCGCAAGTATCTCCCCAGACGACCTGCCCGACATGCAGCCTGATCATCCCCACTCGTCCAAGGAGCGCATTCCACGCTCCAGCAGCATGCCCGAGAGCAGTGGAGAGAACCAGGTACGTGTGGGACCGCGCCGCCGCCACTGTCTGACCTGATGTGCCGATGAGCAAAACTTTCCCTCGTGTCGAGGCGGCACGGCACACGCCTCTGCAGTGCAACCCAGATATTTGAGACGTGTGCTTGTGGCTGCCGATGGCCAATGCAATCTTCGCGTGTACAAATCGTCACGTGATGCATGCTACTATAATATGAATATGCAGCGACCTTCGCTCGTACCTATGTGTGCTTCACACTGTGAATCGCTTCGTGTGTAACCTTGTATGCCCCATCGCGCCGGGACACGCGTCGTGATTATTACGGTCTTATTCAACTATCGGATGCCTTTGTTGTTTGGTACAAATCGCACAATACGTGGTGGTAAGCCATCAGAGTGAATCCTATAATGGTCACTGCAATCTTCATATTTCAAAGCTTGCTCGGACCTTTTTACATGGCAGGAACCGTCTGATAGATATGATCCACAAAGTATCGATCGACGGTCTAGGCTTGGGCACGCAACCCATCTGGGTGAATGAACGGAACATGCAAAAGGAAACATGGACTCCTCCTGTTGGTAATGTGGTAGTAGGTGCACGGTCGTGTAAGCCTGCCACTCCTCACATGCTCGGAGCTTTTTGCTGCTGTTTTCTTGGTTAGCTGGGGTGATGAAGGTCTTGGAGTCCTTAAACTCGGCATCCAGATGCAGACTTGCTACCGGTGTGTGCCCATGTTCACTGACCTTGCAGCAAGTCTCGGGTCCCTTTGAGGGGCTTTAGTGTCTGCCCGACGGGGTCCTGCATCGGCACTCTGATAATAATCCAAGAGGCTCGTGCTCTCCACCGTGTTCCGGGTCCTCCCCGAAAAAGGGGAGGGCCACACGCCTTTCTCTTCCCTCATTGCCACCCCGTTGGCATGGCACAGGTATTTTCTCAAGGAAACGGTGGTGAGAGCTTGATCACCTCTCCCGCCCGTTTGAGGGGCGGTTGCGGGATGTCTGCAGACCGTTAAGGGGTGTGCCGCACCCTTCTTGCAAAGGCTCCCGACCTTCCAACCGATGTGGAGGCGTGGCCTGCCGGCTGCCCTGATGTGGAGCGAGCAGCCCCCTCCTGCTGCAGGACAAGGGATGTTAGAGTACTCAAAGAATGTAAGCAGGCGGGCTTTGCACGTTTCAAGTTTATTCAATTTATTTACAAGAGTACTGCCGGTTGCTGATTTGGTCCCGCGAGCGGTGAAGAGAACTCAGAGCAGCCTCACAGCCAGTGCTCCAGCCTATATAGTACCTGTCCAGTCCCTCAGAGACGACGGCGGGATGGGGTCCCTCAGAATATCTCCGATGTCCGGAGGGGTCAGGCTGTTGCGGTCTGCCGACTCTCTTGTGCATATGTGGAGGAAGGTGCGTTGGGTATCCTCCTGGAAGGGGGTAACCATAAGCTGCAGCAGTCGGTTTTCATACGTTGTGGGTGGGTGTAATGCTTCCCACTTCCCGCACGTGAGGTCCCGCAGCCCTGGTACGTCCCCCCACCTCCCCGCTCGCACCTGCGCGCTCAGGATGTGGCTCCCTGGTAGGGACACTCCGAGGCGGATGAAGTGGAGGTCCGGGGGAAGCGCGTGCGCCCAACGCTGCGAGAATATCTCCTGGACCTCCTCGCTGACCCAGATGGACCTCCTCGTTGACCCAGATGGACCTCCTCGCTGACCCAGATGAGAACCTCCCCCAAGGCGTGTTCGCACTCCTAGCCAGCCCAAGCAGGACCGTTTGTAGGGGAGGAGGCAGTCCAGCTATGATGTTGACGTGCAGGTGCTGCGCTCTCCTCGGGCGAGATGTAGCACCGGTTCCCGGCGGGAGGGGCGGCCCGTCCTGGCTCCCCCCTCCGTGAACCCGCCGAAAGTACTGGAGCCGTTGGCCCGCCTTCCCAGCGGTGAGGTCGATGGCTTTCTCGCGCTCCGGAGGTTGCATGGGCAGCTCCGACAGCGCCACTAGCCGCCTCATATTATGCGCCTGCCAGCGCACTACGGCAACAATGGCAGCCGCGGGCCATCCTGTTGTCTGTGCATCCGCGCCCACACCCTCAGGCGAGCAACAAACTTCGCCACCGCAAGGGTGTTGGAGAGCTCCTGGCCCGACTCCTCTGTCGGGCCAGGATGGGGCCTGGCTCTCCGTGAGCCTGCGTTTTGTTCTGAAGCCCCGTTTCGGGGGTTGCTATACCATAGCCTTCAGGTGCTCACTCAAGTACCTTGTGATCGCCCTTTGGAGGGAGCCCCGGAATGTGGCAGCCAGTCGCATGCGCCCTGCCCACTACAGTTGCAGCCCCACCGCCGCCTTGATGGTAGCCGCCTGTTGATACAGCGACCGCCAGTCGTCTGGCCCTTGGCAGGCTCCCCATACCGGCCCCGTGTATGGGGAGCCGTAGTACCTTAGATGCCTCGGCACGTCTCCCGGCAAGTATCGCACTCCCGATGGTCACACCGGGATCCAACGCCATTGCCCTCAATCCTGTGCACGCAGGTGCGAGCGGGGAAGTTCTGGAGGACAAAGCGATCCCGAGTATCGCCAATGAGTTCTGGAAGGTCCTCCAACCGAGTTTAAGATCTTTTATCCTGAGGTGCAGGTATGACCGACTCATGACGGCCGCCAGAAGGCACCTACTATGGCCGGGGCGGTACCCGAGCCCCAACTGCGAGCTATGCGGCACAAGCGACGGTCCGGCACTCCCGCTATCAAAAACGATGCGGACACCCTATTATAAACAAACACATGGCCACCGCGAGGTACGACGAGGTGGCCAGACTCCTATATGCGGCAATGCGCGTGAGCAGGTCGGGGGCGAGCCCCATGTGGATGGCGCACCGTGCAGGGCTCGACCGGAACAACATATGTACCAGACCGATGCCGGACTTCAAACTCCGGAGGGGCCAATGCCGGAAGGACGGGGAGGACCACCCCGGCCCCAAAGACCCGCCAGATGACATACCTCACTCCGTGGACATAATCATGGGAAAGGGGCAGAAGAAGTAAGGGATGCACCCCCGGGACAACCGGATCACACACGTGGCACGGACGTGGATGAAATCCACCCGATCGAGGTGACCTTCACGTGGGATACACGCTGGTATTCGGTCATACACGAAAAACTCAACAAGTACGAGCCCCTACTGTATCGTTAGAACTCTCCAGAGGCAAAGGTACAAGTTATTCCTCCACCCGATGGTATTCGGAGTCACAGGATCTGTGTAGGAACACAATGAGAGGGCCCTCACAAAGCACCTCGGCTTCAGAAAGAAGGAGGCCGAGACTCTCCTCAGATCAATCAGTGGAACGGCGGTGGAGTGGGCCACCAAAATGCTGATTTCGGACAACAAGGCGGAGAAGGAGATGGCTTCCAAAAAGAGCAAAAAGCCACCTTGAATTAATGGTGACTAGGGGCGGGCGTAACAGTTGTGCACCTCCAAATATCACGCTTCCGATAGGAAGCGTCACATTTTTTTTTCTTGGAGTCCGAGCTCTGCTTGTGCATAATGAGCTGGTCCGAGTGTTTCGTGAATACACAACATCTTTTAGGAAGAGCATCGCAGATGAGAGTGCCGAGCGATGTTCAAGTTACAACAAGTCTGATACTCGGTTGAGACGAGAGCGAATACAACGTGATAATGCATGCTTTATTATCAAAAAACATGAATGTCAGCTGTTTTTGGCACTGCCCACACTAGTTTCGTTCCCGGCTGTGGCGGAGCTCTTCAATGGGTTTCACAAACAACGAACCACCTACTCTGTGGTCCCGATACCACAATTGCTATCGCCCTGCAATGTTTTGATTTAGTATTTTCGATACCCACGGCTTATGCTAGCAACAACATCAACCGTGATAAAACCCTAAACCAGTATGACACCAGAACGTCATATACATCCATCCCGAGCATACCACTGTATTATTCTTAGCTCTTGAATTCTGAGTGGACGGGGTGCGAGGACCATGATCAGCAGCGGCAGTTCGTCTTCCGGTGGATCTCTCCGATGGACCATGCAGAGTGGGCGGGAATGTGCCAGTGAGCTGTGCCGTGTGCCACATTCATGAGGGGGGACCCTGCGCGGCGAGGCGGCGGGCGATGCATACATATGTATATATATCAGACGGCTGACATTCAAACATTCTTTAAATACTCTCTGGCTTACTACAAAGCTGACATTCCTATACAAGACGGCAAGTAGTCATGGCAGGTGGGGAGGGATGAGCAGGTATATCTGTTGCGCGGAGCTACTTTTGGGCTTGTGGAGATGCTGGCAGGGTTCTCCTTCATCCACACCGTTGTTGCGGAGTCGGTGCGCACTTGCGTGTTCTACCTGTCGCGGGAGGCGCTGGTGAACATGATGCAGGTGATGCCTCCCAGCAATGCTGCACAGCACACCACAAAGTCCTCATTCCTCAGCTCTTCCTGCCGGCTTCAAATATCGAACCCCGCGGTTTGCGTGTCCTAACCCAGCTGTTGTCCATGGCGAGTTGTCTATCCAGCAGACGCCTCTGATATATGCCCGTGGCGGGGACACGACTCACAGGAATTTCAGTTTGACACGCCATTTTTCAGAGAACTTCCTGTGCTTTGATTTGCTGATAACGACGACAACAAGAAATATGTTTTGGTGTTGTCCTGTCCAACCTGATGCACCCGGCTGCAGGATCTGCAACCCTGTGCATGGGTGGACGCGCACAGAGCCGAGAGGATAGTCACCTTACAGTTTGTAATGAAAGGAACGGCGGAGCCGATACGTTTCTCAGTTTTTTGCATCCGAGACTGGTTTTGTCCCTCGTGTCAGGGGCGCTACTCAGTGAGTGCTCTGCTTCGAACCAGGCACCACCATTGCTGCAACATCAATAGTCCGCACAGGAGAAATGCAGGGGACAAACGACCATGCCGTGTCATCACATTGTCATACTGCCATACTGTCATATTGCCATACTGTCATACGGTCATACTGTCATGCTACTGTCACTCTGAGGAGCGGTCGCTGGGAAAGACCTGAGCGCCGATCGTCTCGACCATGTCAAACATCGAGAGCGCTGCACCCCTTCATGTAGTTGTCAGATGTACGTGTACGCGTGCAATACCACGCCATCAACTTTTTCATAATAAACGATTTTACTTCCTGCCAACTGTCAATCTATTGCAGAGCAGGGCCATAATTACCGACTGTAAAGATCTCTCTCCCTTCACATGCAGGTGGACCATTCCGTGGAGGTGAACATGTACCGCATGGCCGCCATGCAGATCGTCGACCTCCTGCCTCGCGAGGTCTGGGTGGGGCCGCATGACGCCTGCGCAGCCGCCGGTGGCAGGTGTGGTTTCAATCGGCTGCCAGGGAGCATGGAGGGTATATACGAGCAGCGGAATGGTCTCCCGAGGCAGCTGCTGGCGGGTCTCGAAGAAGGTCAGCCCCCTGTGCGCCGACAGCAAGCCGAGAAGCGCTGTCCATGCCGGTAGCGCGTGTGTGCCCCAAACCAATCTCCGTGCTCCATTTGTATGCAAAGCCAGCGACGGCGAATTGCGCCAAGTAGAGAGTGCCCCACAGCGATAAGCTGCACAAGACGCGCGGCGGCATGCGCGGCAAGACGCGCAAACCCAATTGGCCGGGAAATGCGCACTGCGATGTATGTCCTGCGCCTGCACATCATGAGCAATGCGCCGAAGCTGCGAAACACGCGAATCTTACTAGATATCTTGGCTGGTGTACCCATGCATGGGTGGGTGCATGAATCAATGGTGTGGTGAAAGGCTATTGCATTCATGGAACGCTTCTGGTCAGTTTGTTGCCGGCCAATGTAGCCGCAAAGGGATGGATGCGCATGCTAGCCCAGGAGAAAGTGCGCACAGTTCACACGATGTTCCCAGGCTGAGCGCACCGATACGCACCTTCTTGTGATGCAAGCGAGCACCAAAATGCAATCTAACAGTGATCATCGGCGTCGATGGGTGTGACTTGGTTCCAGGCTCTGTACTTCACTTGCAACCAAAGGATTCTCTCACGCACAGTGAATCGATGTTTGTCATTAGTGGTTCGATTTCCACACTGCATGGGCATGGTAACGAGCTATCTGCTCCATTCGAGGCAATCACAATTCTGCCGGACGCGGGCTCTTATGCCATCTCCGCAAGTCGGCGAACCGTTGGCAAGGTGGCGATTGAGATGGTGGCCATGTCACCTATTGGGACACTGTACTTTGCTGGTGAAGAGGGCGCCGTGATCGTCATATGCAAATCCAGGGGTCCCACCCCAACATCATCCCATACTGCTGCTCAGAGTAGGAATGCTGATGGTGGCGAGTCATCCCGTCTCGTCACTCGAAGTCCAGCACCATCGAGTACTGCAATGACAGGACCATCATGTGTGGACCCGTGTATGAATAACGATCCCATTCCTGCCGTGCACAGTGCGTCCGTCACACTATCTGCGGAGGCGATCCCGGCAATCCCGGCCACAATGACGCCAATCGCTAGTACTATGCCTCCAACAGTGAGTGGCCGCTGGCACTCTACCTTATCGATGATGCATGATAATAACCTTCTCAGCAAACTCGAATCGACCACAGGATGATGGGAACAAGTGAAATAACATGAAAATGGTAGAGCCCATATAGCATTTGCCAAGATGAGGGATTTGGCGTCCGCGGCGCATGTGGGCTATATATGATACCGAGAATAGGAGGAGACGCTGCTGCAAAATGATTCAAGATCAGCTATTACTGTGCGATCACTGGATGTCTATATGTATCATCAATCACTGTAATTAGGATATTGGAAAGGAGTCTTGGTGAATGGAGCCTGTTGCAGGCTTGGTAGAGAATAAATATGGAATTGTTGCCATAAGTACACCTCTCGTAGTTTAGTGATAAAAGGCTGTGCAATCGAATAGAGGTAGCAGTAAACGATGATGCGCAGCGGTGTATTATGATTATATGCACAGCATGATTCAGTATGATTCATCAATTCATATACTGAACATTGACCACATGGAACTCTCTTCATCTACTTGATCCTCCGCGTGCATGGTTTGAGCTGCATTGCCGTCTTTGGATATTGAAACGAACATCAGACTCCGCTGAGCCCCCCTAGCTACTATCCAGCTACTGCTGCCCTAGGGCAATGTATTGACCTGGACCTTTGCCCATAGAGAGGTGCATGCAGGGACTCCGTGCTTTTGGTCCCTAATTAATCACACTCTTACACGGTATGGGTGCAGTAGCGCAGAGCAGTGTGATGGCCATAATATCGGTCCGGGCAGCATAGTATAATAATCCTTTACCATTAAGAAATGACAGGGGCTGCAGTCGGCCCTCTTGGGACTTGAATGCATGTCCATTGACCTAACAAAGGCTCTGGTCACCGATAAGTGAGTCTCTGTAGGGTTCAGTATGTACCGATAAGCACTGGTAGCCGTATGCCATGCACCGTGCAGTACTACTGAAACATCCATCTTGAAGTCAATTCTCTAGGGTGCCACTGTGGCACCATCAGATCTGAGAGATTGGGGACCCCGCTTACTCTGAACTGCCGCCACAGACATGCCTGTAGCCTTCCCCAGGAATGTGAGCATCTCTCTCCTGCACTGCAAGGGTACACCATATGCTTACCATTGAACTCAGTAGACTGGGGGCGGAACCTGGCTACTCTATCATCCCAGCACCCCTGGAATAGGTTCGTCAATCCTGAAACACTGAAAGCTGCGAACGGGAGATCTCGCACGGCGGGTCCATTGGACAAGTCTCACGGCGGGAGCCACTGGCTACCAAAATCAAAATCCTTTCCTGATTCGATAATTTCTCTCTATGAGAAAAATCTCCATATGAGAAGGGTAGAGTTTAACCAGCTTCGCCCACATGAACCTCATGTCTGTGTACCTTAAAACCCTGCACACATTCTGCATTCTGGCCACCATAGCAGCCAAACACAAGGCAATTGAAGGATCATTCTCTACGACCGACACACATACATAAATATACCAGAATTTGACACATATCTTCCCAGGGGGCTTGTCTGCTTCTGGAGCTTGAGGCGGATCCTTATTCTCTTGACTACTGCCTACCAGACCCCCTTTGCTAAGGGGTGCGCTTGCCGCATGTAGGGATCTCGCTGCTGCCGGTTCAAGGGCCATCTCCTGCAATGAACACAAGGCACCCGAAGCAAACTTCACCACCGCATATGACTTGGCCTCTGAAGCCATCAGCTGGAGGAAGAGGCTTACTGCGAGAGGGGTAGTAGCCGGCGCGCCGCCGCGGTACTCAGGTCGGTACAGCAGGTGGTGTACCTGCGTATGATCCCACTGTAACTGTCCAGCCGAGTGGAAGGGGATCTAGTAGCCGCAATGTTTTCCTTCATTAACTTAGCAGGGAGTGCTCAGCGGGACTTAAGAGCTCACGTGTGTTTGCATGGCCCCAAAGCTGTGAGGTCAGTCTGTGATCCGCGTTTGTCCCAATCCGTACGAGCCGTCGGTCGGTCAGTGTCGGTTCGCAAGCACCCGAACAGGGTCTACGAACTGCTACCTCGTCGCATTGGCTCTCCCTGCCCCAGGCTTGACAAGGGGCTATACTGACTCTATCTGCTGGCAGCTCAACCGAATATACCGCGAAGGAAGCAAATACGTATGCATCCGGACACACCAGGCAGGGGGCCACCAGTGTCTCCCTGTTCAATGGGCGCAGATAACAGTTGCCTGTGCACCGTGCCTGCTAAGCAGGCATCGTCGTAGCAATATTGGCCCGCGACGAGTCCGAACGGTGGGTTGCACCAAATATTATTCGCATACCACCAACCCATGTAAGCAAATCAATTGACGCCTTTGCAACCTGTGCACCACCACGTGCTGATAAAATGGGGCCCTAAGTGATTCTCCTGTCTAATACATGCTCTCCCCACATCCTGTGTAGGCATATAAACCAAGATGGAAATAACTCCACATATCGCTCCTCGGGGTCGAGCAAGCAACACACCAGTATCAAGCCTTCAAGCCCAAAGTCTGGTTCAGCGAGGTAGCGATTAACACACGCCACCCATTCCATATAAGGCGCTTCTTGCGAGGCACCCTTCGCTGGTCCCATATGCATAGATGGTATGCACTCAACAGCGAGACCACAGCCGTTCTCTGCTAAACCTCGTACAGTACGTAAGCATCCCTGTGTTAGCCGAGTAATACACCGCCTCGGATACAAACTCGTGCTTCTTTATAACCAACTCTGAATTCGAGATCCATTTCTCAGGCGACGGTTCACCCGCCCAAGGCAACGTGTATATCGAACACAATACAGGCGAGCACCATCGCGTTGCAGAACGTACGCCAGAACGGCAAGCAGGCTCGCAACCTCCCCCAAATGGGCGAAGATGTTTTGAGCATGTACGCTCCTTTGTCACAATCGTCTGCGATCGATACATTATCCAGATATTTGTTTCAAAGGGCACCAACGATTTTGTGCGACAACTCACATAACACGAAGTGCCTCGCTATATCGCTAACGCGGAATTGGCGAAAAACCCGAGGCCCGAACGAGCAGAACATTACAAATCGCTCTTGTGAAATTTGACCCTTACTCGTCATTTTAAGACTCTCCCCATATTCTGATTTCATGGCAGTCGCATGTAAGCAAGATGAATGTGCGATATGATAAGCAAAATCAATGTGCGTAGGGGGTGCATTTTCGAAACGCATGCTCGAAATCGTCAAAAATTGCTTCATAACTTATGAGCAAGACTGTATGTATGTGTGTATCAATCACTGCCGAACACGCGAGACTGCGCAACTCAATGCGTGCCGATTCCCGGGTATTGGGGTGAGCGAATCCTGCCGGCATGCCCCCCGGTGGCTGCACAGTCGATGAATGGATGGAACCTAATGGTTGATGAATGCAAACCAATGGTCTGACAATCGATGGAAGATGCAGGCAAACAAAAGCTAGAAGCGAGCCACACACACACACACTCTCTCTCTCTTTCTCCCTCTCTCAGAGATCCTAGCCATAAAAAACAGTGTAGAGACAATACTGCATTGCAAATTAAAGACAAAGGTATAGTGTTGCTCCGGCCCAATGGCGCTGCTCTGGCCTAGGTCAAGAGGAAGGCAAATGTAGGGGAAACCCAGCTGCAGCTGCAGCGAGGACGTGAACAGCAGCATTCCCTCTGCTTGCCCTCGGCGCCACAATGTAAACAATTAAGTGTGCCACGCCCGTGCCCCACCAACTTCGACGTCAACACCAAGCCGCACGCCGCACAAGGTCATCAATAGGGTATAACACCATGTCATCAATAAGATAACCTTATTGATAAAATGGTGTTATACCACTGTGTCATCGGAAACGATGGAGAAAGTGGGCATCTTTATGCATGTTGACCACCCCCATGCACGACGCGCTTGTTGCTGTGATGTGGTCGTATCTTTGTTTTTAGGGTGCAGTGTACAAGTCCTTAAAAAATAATGTCTAAATAAACTAATTACTATTACCCGCTGTGTGCTTAAGTGAAAATTGTCCCCCCCCCGGATACTAACAGGAGCTCCACTGCAAGTGAAATGCGGTTCATCCATTGTCTTGCAGTGCTTCCGGTAGCATTCGTACAGGGAAAGCAGGACTCGTGGTCTGGTTGAAAATACGTGCCGGCTCCATGGTCCTAGATCTCCCAGCGTGCTCGGCTGGGATTGGCTGTGAGCCATGTCTCGCCTTGCCTCGGCTAGACTGCTGCAAGAGCGCCGCAGCCGGTGAGGAAACTGTGGTCACACCATGCGGTGTGAAGTGTGAAGCAAGTATCACAGCAGCAGGAGGAATGAATGGGTTGCCAGCAACGGCGATCGTTAGGCATCGCTTGGGAGGCTGGTCGCGCTGGCGGGTTGCAGATCAAGCTCTCCCTTCAAGTTCTGGACGTGGCCTTTGACCCGGTCCGTGATGTCCTTCCACAGCTGTTGCCGCTGCTGATCGTTCCGACACTTCCGACATCTGCCCCCGCCTCAAGCACCCTCTCAACTTGCTCCGCATGTGGCACAGCGCGGCCACCAGAGCCGCCAGGTGGCGCATCCTAACGGCCCGCATGATCTAAATGCCCGCCCGGATGTTTCGGATCTGTCCCGCGTCCCAGAATAGCCAGGCATCGAGCAGCGTCCCAGAATAGCCATGCATCGAGCAGCGTCCCAGAATAGCCATGCATCGAGCAACGTCCCAGAATAGCCAGGCATCGGTAGCGTCCCAGAATAGCCAGGCATCGAACGCGTCCCAGAATAGCCAGGCATCGAGCAGCGTCCCAAGAATAGCCAGGCATCGGCCGGCGTCCCAGAATAGCCAGGCATCGAGCAGCGTCCCAGAATAGCCAGGCATCGAGCAGCGTCCCAGAATAGCCAGGCATCGAGCCGAATCATTGATGCGCACCCTTGGCTGGCCATAGGCCGCTCATACGAAAATAAAAGGGGGATGGAAATGGAGCTAGCTATGTCACTTTGCCTGCAACTTCTGATTGAAATGGAGCTGGCTGTGGCACGCTCGCAACTTCTGATGGAAATGGAACTGGTGGTGTCACGCTCGCAACTGATGGAAATGGAGCTGGCTGTGGCACGCTTGCAACTCTGATGGAAATGGGCTGGCTGTGGCACGCTGCAACTTCCTGGTGAAATGGAGCTGGCTGTGGCACGCTTGCAACTTCTGATGGAAATGGAGCTGGCTGTGTCACGCTCGCAACTTCCTGATGGAAATGGAGCTGGCTGTAGCACGCACCTTCTGATGGAAATGGAGCTGGCTGTGGCACGCCACGGCTCTGATGGAAATGGAGCTGGCTGTGGCACGCCTCGCAGCTTCTGATGGAAATGGAGCTGGCTGTGGCACGCTCGCAACTTCTGATGGAAATGGAGCTGGCGGTGCCACGCTTGCAACTTCTGATGGAAATGGAGCTGGCTGTGCCACGCTCGCAACTTCTGATTGAAATGGAGCTGGCGGTGCCACGCTCGCAGCTTCTGATGGAAATGGGCTGGCTGTGGCACGCTCGCAACTTCTGATGGAAATGGAGCTGGCGGTGCCAGCGCAGCTTCTGATGGAAATGGAGCTGGCTGTGTCACGCTTGCAACTTCTGATGGAAATGGAGCTGGCTGTGGCACGCTCGCAACTTCTGATGGAAATGGAGCTAGCTATGTCACGCTCGCAACTTCTGATGCCATCCGCAATCGAAGCGAGGGTCGAGCGCGCACTGCGGGGGGGCGGCCTCAGGAGCGCGGATGTGCTGGCTGCAACACATTCGCCGTTGGTGAAGTGCGGCCAGACCCGCAGACGAGAGGTGCGCCCTGCATGCTGCCTTAGTCGGCCGTGCATCGGAGAGAGCGCGGCCCAAATGGTTAGGTGGATGATTACTTGAGGTAAAGGTCGTCCATCGGGATTGGCTCCCCGCAGACAACGCTGATGGTCTTGCCAACTCCGAGCTGCGCCGAACCGATCTGCTTGATGTCTTCCATCCCTCTACAAGACCAACCACAGCCGCACCCTCCCTCCAATCATCCTCCTCTCTCTACCACTAACCGCTCAACTCGTGTTCCAGCCCCAGATCCTCCTCTTCCTTAGATCTCTCTCTCTCTCTCTCTCATGCAGCACCGCATCTGCACACGGGGGTCTAAAGCGTGCACCCGACATCCAGGACCCATTGCTGACGCGCTTCGTTGATTGGGAGGGAGTACTGTAGATGATGTGCCGGTTGGGGGAGCCGGACCTATGAGCGCCCGCCTTCCTGATGCACTTCTGGCGCCCTTCTATTTTGGGACATGGGTGGGCGGCCGCCTTCCTGATGCACTTCTGGTGCCCTTCTATTTTCGGAAATGGGTGGGCGGCCGCCTTCCTGATGCACTTCTGGCGCCCTTCTATTTTGGGACATGGGTGGGCGGCCGCCTTCCTGATGCACTTCTGGTGCCCTTCTATTTTCGGACATGGGTGGGCGGCCGCCTTCCTGATGCACTTCTGGCGCCCTTCTATTTTCAGACATGGGTGGGCGGCCATGTCGAGTGTCCGAGTTCCACGGACCCGCCCAGTCGTCGCTGGAAAGGGGCTCCCTGCGGTCCCTCTCGCTCCCTCTCTCGCTCGCTGAGGAGAGCTCGGTCAGGGAGGAGCGGGCACTAACCGGTGGTAAAAGGGCACAACCATGGGCGGTGTCTCAGTATGGGCCGCCTCACACAGCATCTTTCCGATGCCCCATTTAAAATTACGCATCTCTCCGTTCTGGCTCACCCTCCTGCACCCGAACCGCTCTCCAGCGATAAATTCGTCCCTCGATTTAAATCCACCCTACCAGACAGCAGCCTGCCGTTAGTGGGCAATTGGAGACGGCTCTGATCGTAGCGCTGCACTGAAGGTGCCTGGGCAGCGCCTCTGATCGCAGCGCTGCACTGAAGGCGCCTGGGCAGCGGCTCTGATCGCAGCGCTGCGCTGAAGGTGCTTGGGCAGCGGCTCTGATCGCTGCGCTGCACTGAAGGTGCCTGGGCAGCGGCTCTGATCGCAGCGCTGCACTGAAGGCGCCTGGGCAGCGGCTCTGATCGCAGCGCTGCACTGAAGGTGCATGGGCAGCGGCTCTGATCGCAGCGCTGCACTGAAGGTGCCTGGGCAGCGGCTCTGATCGCAGCGCTGCACTGAAGGTGCCTGGGCAGCGGCTCTGATCGCAGCGCTGCACTGAAGGCGGCTGGGCAGCGGCTCTGATCGCAGCGCTGCACTGAAGGCGGCTGGGCAGCGGCTCTGATCGCAGCGCTGCACTGAAGGCGCCTGGGCAGCGGCTCTGATCGCAGCGCTGCACTGAAGGCGGCTGGGCAGCGGCTCTGATCGCAGCGCTGCACTGAAGGCGCCTGGGCAGCGGCTCTGATCGCAGCGCTGCACTGAAGGTGCCTGGGCAGGGGCTCTGATCGCAGCGCTGCACTGAAGGCGGCTGGGCAGCGGCTCTGATCGCAGCGCTGCACTGAAGGCGGCTGGGCAGCGGCTCTGATCGCAGCGCTGCACTGAAGGCGCCTGGGCAGCGGCTCTGATCGCAGCGCTGCACTGAGGTGCCTGGGCAGGGGCTCTGATCGCAGCGCTGCACTGAAGGCGGCTGGGCAGCGGCTCTGATCGCAGCGCTGCACTGAAGGCGGCTGGGCAGCGGCTCTGATCGCAGCGCTGCACTGAAGGTGCCTGGGCAGCGGCTCTGATCGCAGTGCTGCACTGAAGGCGGCTGGGCAGCGGCTCTGATCGCAGCGCTGCACTGAAGGTGCCTGGGCAGCGGCTCTGATCGCAGCGCTGCACTGAAGGTGCCTGGGCAGCGGCTCTGATCGCAGCGCTGCACTGAAGGCGGCTGGGCAGCGGCTCTGATCGCAGCGCTGCACTGAAGGCGGCTGGGCAGCGGCTCTGATCGCAGCGCTGCACTGAAGGTGCCTGGGCAGCGGCTCTGATCGCAGTGCTGCACTGAAGGCGGCTGGGCAGCGGCTCTGATCGCAGCGCTGCACTGAAGGTGCCTGGGCAGCGGCTCTGATCGCAGCGCTGCACTGAAGGTGCCTGGGCAGCGGCTCTGATCGCAGCGCTGCACTGAAGGCGGCTGGGCAGCGGCTCTGATCGCAGCGCTGCACTGAAGGTGCCTGGGCAGCGGCTCTGATCGGAGGGGTTGCGGGGAGGCACCCTTCAGGGAAAACATGTATCCAGCTGCCGTTGGACGCCAGCTCCCGAGCCGTGGTGAGCGATGGTTGATCGGTACCAGCGCCCCGATCCACTGGGAGGGTCTTTCCTCTGCAGTCAGAGAACACGCCCATGCCCTCCAGCACACTCAGCTGTTCACACCTATTGGGGGTGTAACTCCTGGGGGCGTAACTTGAGTCAGGGCAGCATGGGTGTGAGATTCGTTTAAGGGAATTTATGAGGCCTAAGGGCTGCATGAGGGTGCAAGGGCTGTGTGGGGGTGTTAGGTGTACGTGGGGGTGTAAGGCCTGCGCAGGGGTGTTTAAGGGGTATGTAGGGTTGTAAGAGATGCGTGGGTATGTAAGTTGTGCATGGGGGTGTAAAGGCTGCATGAGAGTGTAAACGCTACGTGGGTTCATAAGGGCTGCATGGGGGTGTAAGTTGTG